>JAOWBB010012411.1:0-63974 GCA_028565995.1 Ricinus marginatus
CGGTCTCTTTGCCGTTACACATAGTTTTGAATGAGTCGATGAAAGATTTAAAAAAGGGCCAGAAAGAGCGTAGCAGGAGTCCAGTCGAGTCGGGTAGTAAGTGAATAACTTTTTGTATAAAAATTATAGTAAGAAAAGGGAACGGTAAATATAATATTGAGACAAAAGTGGAAGTGATTTCACTGTCATAGAACAATCACTTCACCATTACACTATTATCTACAACTGACGTAACACCTACAGATGTATGAATATAAACAAACATTAATGACATTACAACAAAAACATAATTTATGATATTCTGCATGAAAAAGAATAAAAAAAGGTCTAAGGCCAGATATGCTGCGTTTCTGCGGTTGCCTCCTTCCCCAAGGGAAAAGGTTGATTGGCGTGTTCGTGCGTTTCTTCTCCGTTTAACGCACTGCGTCACTGCTATCTAACTCTGCAAAAATTTTTTGTTTTTTCGACAAATATTCCCGATTTTCTAAACTGCAAACTTTAATGTAAGTGCTTTGTTTTGGCAAATTTCTTATTTATTCACAGTTAGTGAGTTCATACACATAAAACGAGGTATTCCTAAGAAGTAAATTATCAGTACTTTTCTCAGCTTTTACATCGTAAACTTTGAAGTGCTCAACTTACAACATAAATGAAGTTATTTTACGAGCTAAGAATTACAGCCAAATAATGTTAGTCAAAGCCGACCATAATATCCAAAATCATCCAAAAACTAATTTCATATCTCATACCTGAAACACTTAATTTTGTAATGAGCTACTACAAATGAGAAACAGCGAAGAAGCAGATAAAACAAAATGGTGAATTTCCAAAGGAAAAATTTTGCAAATAATGTTTGATTATTTTTCGGATTTTTTGATTTAAAATTTTATAAATTCTCTTACAAAAAGATTATTTTAAAAAATGAAAATCTTATTGAAAAGTGTAATTTTGTGTGCTACTTGGAACTTACAAAGAGAAACTTGGAGAACTTTCAAAAATCGAATAGGGTTTGGAATTATTCATATATTGAAGCCAGATGCCTCCTTTTAGGGATTCTCTCCTGAAATTGCGGCTCCATCGTCCGTTCTAAATTATATTCCATTGTTATTAAAATACTTCACTAACAGTCGATTTTTCCCTTATTACCTTACGAAGAATATCATTAAAAGAGAACCCTCGTTTTGGTCCATCTAAATGGTTTTGTGAGCGTATTACTTTAAAACCTTTGCAATCTCTCTCTATTACCCTGCACTATAACCACAAATCTATTTTTACTTTAGCTTGCTACTAGCTACTAATTTTTAAATTATTTTCATCTGCAGATTATTTTAAATTATTAAATTATTAAACACCAAGTTATTCGATTAGAAGATTTTAACTTTTGAATCTTGAGTGATGACAATGTTTTCTAATTTCACGATGTATTTGCATTCACCCTAGGGATTCTTGGGCATGACAATTTACACAACCCAAACAATTCCTACGAGGTTTTATTCATTTGATTCCAAATTCTCTGTTGCTTATATTTTTGTCATTGCAAAAGTGCATTTGGTTTTTTGATAAAAGTTTAAAATTTGAATCCGAAAATGTTATAAATAGTATAATAAATAAAATCTTTAAAATCATAAATTTAATAAAATGATTAATGATTAACTATAAAATATATTGATAGTACAAATATAAATTAGTGAGCTATAATAAAAAAGTAATATAAATTGCTTAATTTTAACTTTTCAATTTGTATGAATCTTAGCTTCTGATTTACATAAATACCTGTCTATGAAATTTAATACAGGGATTAAAATATATTATTTAATTTTCTCTAAATAGTGTTTTCTATTTTTTAAAGTCATATTAGCTTATAGAATAAATAAAGAATTGATTAAGTAATTTTAATTTAAGGTTATAGAATAATTTATCAAAAAATTTAAATCACATAAATCATACTATTGAATGATAAGATCTCAAGAGAAATATAAAGGTCAAATATTTTATAGCAATGCTTTTTCTGAATAAAAGTTAAAATTTCTTAAGTTTCTATATTTTATTCTCCTTATTAGTAAAATGTGAACAAGAAACAAAATTTTATAAGTTAACTGTTTTCATGGTTTAATAATTCCAATTTCATATTTTAAATGTGATTTTGTAGGTAAAAATTTATTCATGACTGACACAAGAAAAAGAAATAATTCATTAATCCAAAATGAAATTGAGAGTAATTTTTGTTGTTTAATTTTCTAGAATATGAGTTCTTTGTGGACATGATTAAATTTCTCTTAGTATTCATTTTTCTCTAGATTAATTTTTAAAAGTTATCATCGTGAATATTTTTAATTATTTAAAAAAAATATTCGTTTTTATTCTATATATCGACGGAAAAGTCATTTCTGTCGAATACAATCCATTCGTTGTACTTCTATAAATGATTCTTTCAGTAGGTCTTTAAAAAACATTCGATACTTTTCTACCATGCATAGCTGTTTCTTTTGCCCGTTTGTAGTTCTATAAATTTTTTATTTCCTTGTTACAATAAAAGCGAGTGGAAATAAATATTTACTAAGAGAAGCAAAGGAAGGGGTAAACTTTTTCCTTTTCGAAATTTTCGTTTTCTATTCAAAGATTATGTTTTGGACATTTATTTTTGGTGAAAACAAAATAAATAATGGTCTCCTATAGATGGAAAATCCTTATATAAATGATATAACGAGACTTGAGACAATGTCCCTGTTTTTCTAATAAGGGTTAAAAAAAATTTGGAATTTTCTTTTTTCAATATCTGTTTCTATAGAACTTATTTATTTAACTATTATGGCTTTTGCACGCCGTCTCTTTATTTTATCAGTTAGTCATCGGAAATCGTATATTAATTGGTTTGATATGTTGTTCTTTTTAAAAATTTTTACTTTCTGTTACAAATATGAACAATTTGCAAAAATCTTTAACTAACTATTTTATTCTTTTGCAAAATCAATAATTTTTATTATTCTCATATTTGAACAATAATGATTATGATTATATATTTCGACGAATGAAAAAAAAAAACAAGAACAGTTAGAATATTATTTCAGAATTTGAAATTTATTCTGACGATTAAAGCATTGCTTGGAAGTACTTCTTTGTACTAGAATTCGGAAATTTTGTCAGTCTTCCAATTTCACACATACTAACTGGTTACAATTAAATACAGCGATTGATTATAGTACTTTATAAAACACCTTTGCTTTTTAACTTTCTAATGTAGTGGCTATTAATCTTTATCGAAATCTTTTTGCCCTTTCAACATGATCTTGAACCTTTTCGACACGTTATTCGAAATCACCTTCAGTTATCAAATAATTTCAATTAAGAAACTTCACATAACGGTTAGACAGTTCGCTTTGAAAAGGAGCAAAATCACCCTTCTTAGTTCATGATGTATTTAATTAGAAACTTCATCAAACGTTTAGCGTTTCTGATGGCGAAAACAAGATCTCATGAAATCATCTCATTATGTTCCTTAAGGAATATGTTAATCTTGTGTTTAATCGTTTAGTTTTCCCGTTGTGCCTGGAACAATCTTGAGGGTATTGTTGAACCCGTTATTCCGAAGACGTTCGGTTTCATATGTCAGTACGCTTGATGACATATTCAGTACCTTCTCTGTCTTCTTGAGTTTACCTTGAGAGTTCTTATTTGAAAATTGATATTGCAGGCACAATGAATATTTCGGAGTACGGATTATTAAAATTTCTCAAATTTCGGATTTTCATTCCGGAAATATGCTGTTCGGCTGGTTTTGCAACTCACGAACTCTTTAAATTTATGCTGCCATGAATGTGAATTAGACGGTATGAATATAATAGGAAATATTAAAAGGACTCTGAAGTAAGATGAAAAAATCTTTAGCCGAAAAAGATAATTTTATGCACATCGTATGGTTCGGGATCTCTTAAATTTCATTAAAAACAAATAAACTTCCCAAAAAACCTTTTTCAGCAGAGCATTAGATAACTTCCTACCCTTTCATTGCGGACTTGCAAAATTTTCATCGTTAAAAAATAAAAGAACCACAAAATTATTGCAATGATTTATTTCTGTTCTTCCTTATAATTCAAATATAAATGCATCTTGTTTTTTTTTTTTTTTTATACTGTTTACTTTCTTTTAACTGGCTTAGTTCTTTCAGGCATTTACTTAAATTTTGCCATTTTAGAGGATAATGTCAACGTTTAAGATGCGAACTTCATGAAATTATTTTTATAAACGATAGCAGTAGGGTTAAGGTATGGATATTCTGTTGGTTCTTCCTCTTGCAGACAATAAAAAATCACTTAAGAAAATATTAAAAATTAACAAATGCTTTGAAAATTACTGAAAATTGCATTTTAAAAAATTAAGTATATATTTAAATTTTGGCTGATTTGAAGCCGCAATTAAATTATACTTAATGTTTAATAAATTAAATTACGTTGTTACAAAATATTAAAACCAAAATCAGAACATTACAATCACTAAAATTTCCTTTTTTTAAAATCAAATTATGTATCAGCGTTGCAAAATAAATAGTTTTAGATTTAATTGTACTTTGCTTTTAATTGGAAATTGCATATCAAGAACAACTTCTGCACTTTAAATCATAGCAATGAGATGATACGGCAGTAATATTCGACAACTAGTCTAGATGATGTCTTGTATTAATTTACACTCTTTTGAGTTCATCTTTATCCATTTCTAATAAGAGGTTGATCACACGAAAATTCATTACGTCTGTTCTTTATGTATTGACTTTGAAGTGGACTCTAAATATTATAAGTGTTGCTCTTGTTAATTTCTGTTAATTTCTTTGCTTTTTACGACCATGTTTCCTATTGATCTATTTGTTATTAGTCCAAGATCTTAATTATTTTTCCCTAATAATTTTTATTTTAAATTATCGTAAAAATGACGTATTCACTATCAGTAATACTAATATATTTATAAAACAATATAAATAATTTATCAAATATTCGAAGAAATTTATTTGTTTCGATTGACGTATCGAAATAACTTTTAAAGTTTTTTTCCCTACGTTAGTTTTGGAGATAATTTGAACGAAGTACGTAATTCAAGAAATATATATTATTTATTATATAGCTTCGCCTTTTATTATTCATTAAAAGGTTTTCTCACTAGTTAATGAAACATTCTTCGATATACTTCCATTTCTCAATTTTAATTTATTTTAAATAGTCTAATGCCTATTTTAAATATTGGTAGTTTTAATATATCTTATTCTTGTTAGATGGGTAATAAGCTCACATTTCTTTTTTAATACGGAGTATTTATGAGTGTAATGAAAGTCAAATACAAATTAAATCCACATTAGCTTTGTTAAAAGAAAAAAATTTCGAATTTTGATCGTGACCGAAGTCAATGTTACATTTCCACTAAACCACAGAGCGCCCCTAAGAAAGTTCAGAATTTTTATGTTTTATTGTATTTTCGTATTTTTGTTTAATAAATTATGAATAAATCAGAAATCGCTGATATTAAATTTTGGTCAGATGAGATTAGATATTCAAAGGCAGTTATGAACGCCATACGTGATCACTGAATACGAGAATAATCATCAATGTATGGCGTGAATGTATGGCGTGAAATGTAATTTGCTAATTTATTAAATCCAGTCAGTGTAAAACTGGTTTTAAACTTTAGTTCGCTACCCGTAAGGTATTAATGACAGTCTTTAAAAGCTTTGGCAGATGAAAGAAAAAATTATACTAATTAAAAAGACATCGAAGGCATGATTTCATAGCTTTTATTCTAATAGGATAAATGTTATAATTTATCAAGAGATCAACCTGATTATTAACATAGAATCATTTTCCTATTTTACTAGGTGGTAATGCAGTTATCTAATCGATAAAATGGATTTAAAATTTTATTTTTTTCGGTAGTAAATAAAGAATAGTATCGACAGTTTCCGTTACTGCACCGGTTCTATGCCTTGCCGAAAGTTATTTGCCAGTCAAATTAACTCTCAATTATTCGGTTATTCAATGCAGTTTTCATCCAGCAAGCTGTATTATTACGGAAAGTCAGAAAATCATTTTCGGTAGGTTCCACCCCTTTTCATCAAAGCAATCCTTTATCCTTTTTTTTCAATGTTCCGTTTCATAACCTATTTCAGACCAGAAGATAACCGTCGAGTCATGTAAGCCGTTCATTCTTTGACTTGAAAATTATTAAATGGCAAGAAATAAATCAAATATGTCAAATATCCCTAATAAAGTTAAAAACTTGTATCTTACCATAAACGAAAGCTTAAGTGACCGTCCGATTTCTTGCACTTCTAAATGCTGAAGAATGTTTCACCGAAATATTTACAGATTTTAACTTTTCTTACCATTTTCTTTTTCAGGCATTAATGGAACAAGGATTAGGATGTAGTTGGAAGAAATTTAAACAAGGATTTTATATTTCAATTTCTTATTGTTTTAAATTTTTTCCTAACCAAGGTTTCCTACTCCCTTTTTATGTACTCCTTTAAATGGTAATAATATTTATAGGTCTTTTGATATATGTCGGCCTTAAGATCAGTGATGGGAAAATCTTTTGTGATTAGTGTTACTGTATATTGTTGTTGGACATAGTCATGCTGAATCTGAAGTTTTAATACTTATTGCGATTACTGAAATTCTAAATTCAGTAAATTTCATATTAATAAGCTTCTTTTTATATGCTCGACTTTTGTTGACATATTAGGTTTTGTCAGTGAAGATCTCACAATAATTTCAGCTAATAAAATAAATTGGATAAATAAATAAGATTACAGTGATATTTAAAAATATTGACAAAGACTCATTGAATTATTCTTATGTGGTTATCCAATATTTTTGTTTTATATGAAAATAAAATTGAGAAAACTGATATTTTTATCTGAATATTTTTTGGTAAACTAAATATTCCCATATATTTTAAAATAAGATGAATTAAAATTTAAATGAAATTATACTGCATTAGGCTTAAATCCTCTTATAAAGATGCCTGCAGCAAGCGTTGTTTTAATTGAGACTAATGTTGTTCTTTATATTATTTCATGTTTACCATTTTCTGGTCTTGATTTGTAAAGTAACTTTAATTGTTATGTTAAGCAGAAAAGGTTTTGACAACTTTCAATTACTTACACATTCATTTAAACTAATAAGTAAATTTTCCTTCATGTAAAAAACACATAAACTTACAAATATGGCATCTCCGGTCAATAATAAGTAGAATTGAATGTGAATATTTTCAATGTAAGAAATTTTTTCTTCACCCAGATAGTCTCTGGGAAGAGGAGTATATTTATATACAATAAAAATAGGAAATCCATTGATATTTAAGGAATTTATTATTAGAAATATCAAAGGAAATCCATTGATATTTAAGGAATTTAAAAAGGTCAGACTTTTGCACCAGAGATTTTTTCAGCGATTGACTATGCAGATTCTGAGCTGTTATAACAGTAACAAAGCTAAAGATAAATAAAAGAACCGAACAAAAATAAGGGAGTGAACTACAACCAACTAAATAAAACAGTGTACACAGTAATTACAGAAAGAGAGGACACCATTAAGCAAAGGAATTATCTTCAACACTCGCCGATGCCATTATCAGACTGAATTTTAGTCTTACTTGACACTATAGATGCGAGAAATTTTAAGACGATGCCCATCCGAATTGCAGTGCAGACCGAAGAACGAGGCACCTCTCATTAAGGCTCTGTTCGAATCTCTGTCGCCCATCTCGAAAATCCTCCATCTGATGACAGATCCAGATCGGCACTTGCGATATTCGTTCGATATTATTATTTCGAACCGCGATAGATTATTATATAAAATTATCATGTTTAATAAGAGTCTGGGTGAAAAATAGTTGGATACGAAGTGTTTCATTCAAATCTGTCTTTGACCCGAGGAAAAAATCTGTGAGTCAGCTTGCATTTGGGCATTCATCCCATTGTGTTGCCACATGTCCAGCATTATCCGGTTAAATACTTTGGCAGTATCCGAAATGGAGACGTCGCAATGTAATAAGTTATTCTCTTTATAACCTACATTTTTTAAGCAATATTTTTTCAATTTATTTTTAATTTTCAAAATATTTTTATATTTTTCATTTGTAATAAACTAAAGAAAAATTTAAGATGTGTAATTGTACTTAAATATATAGTAACTGAAATTAGGAGATGCCGAAGCAACTAGGAATAAGAGCATAAACGAACGTTGAAAATCATGAAAAAAGAAATGTGTAAAAAGGTCTAAAATCAAAAAAATTAGAATATGTAAATACATACATTTAAATAAACACGCAAATAATTTATACACAACCCAAGAAAGGCAAAAAAAATTTTATGTAAAGCAATAAATGTTTTTTGGGAAGATTTTTTGTCAATTTAAACTTAACTTAAGTAAGCTGAAATAGTGGAGTCGAAAAATGATGTCTTGGAGAAAATCTGAATTGAGATAAAAAATGGGAAATCCGTTAAAAAAAGCTTGCGTAAATTTTAAATGTTATTAATATCAGCAGGCGAAAACATATACATCGGTCATTAGTGTACCTGATATATAATTAAGTATTATTTTTAAATTATCGTACAAAAAATATATGATAAAGCAGCAAAATATGATGTGCTGTAAATATAAGCTTAAGTAGCACGTAGGAAGGTTTAAAACATGAAAAGGAGAAAACCTTGGCCTCTATCTGAATAGCGAGAAGTTTAAAATATTTTTTCTCCTCGATAATTTTCATTCTTTCTTGATCTTTAGCAAATGTCTTTTTCTGTCTCCATCATTTCCCTCATTTTCCGTTCTATTTCAAACTTCTTATCACTGTGAATAATTTAAAAATGGCGAAATAATTATCTTATTAAAATTTCATATTTTTAAATAAACTCCTCGATAATTGACGATTTCAAGCAATGAAATATAATATGGCTGAAACAATATGAAATTACATAAAATGCTGGAGAAGCTTTTTTCCGAAAGAATCGATTTATTATTTCGACAAAGATGAAAAAGAAAATATATTTAAAAGCAAATGGTTTCTTATAATTCCTACAATAGGATTTGGCAATTAACGATAAATTTTCTAAATTCATATGCAGAATATGATTCAAAACTTGACATCTGCCAAGACTTTTTTGGCTCAAAGAAAAACATGGAAATTATACATTTTTAATACTAAAATCTTTCACTCTTTCACTGGGTGTTTATATATAAAATAATGATTTTATTCATTATGCACTTAAATATATATATATTATTGTAGTTCAATAATATTATCCTTCTAGACAATAAAAAGATTATTAGTTGCAACGTTCAAAGAAATCAAAAAGACAGGTAATACCGATTAAAAATAATTTTATTATTAACATTATTTTTCAAAACCAATATTTCACATATTATTGAGCGCCAAAATAACAACTTGGCAAAAATCAATACACATTTTAATTTAAAGGACATAAATTCTGAATTTTGACACGAAATTCTTGAATTTTGACATGCCTCTCCAAGTATATATACCCGTAGTCTTTAAACACCTTTCACTATTAACATTTTTAAAAATTCGTAATAAATGAATAACAATGAAGAGAGCTCGATCATTAAAGCTCATTCAGATTATTTTTTGTTTAACTTACAGTTACATTAATATTTGAAAATTTTCTCTTATTAAACAGGTATTCTAAGCAGTTATATAAAATTCATACGTTATTCAATATAGTGTGATATTTTAAATTAATATATATATAAGGTAAATGTATGATACTTATTATTTAAAAAAAGTAATGCTCAGCATTTGTTATAGACAGAAATGTTTTATCTGCTTTTAAAATGGTTGTATATAATTCTAAGATTAAAGATAGTTGCGCTCAGATTAAACATTGTTGAAAATTTTATCGTTCTTTTTCTACTGTAATATCAAAAAATTTTATAAAATAATATTGCATAACTTCAAAACATTTCTTTTACAAAATTAGTTTGATCACCTAATTTATTTCTGAATTAAGTTATACCTAAATTTTTAATTTTTAATTTTGTGTTTAACGTGCCTTTTATTTTTCTATTCAACTAAAAATTACATAACCCCGAAGTATTTCTTATTTAATGAAAATTAAGTGATCCTATTATCGAAATTTAGTAGTCCTGTGTAAATATTAATAATTCAAAGGAACAATGAAACATTCATTGCCAGTCAAGGAATTACAGAGCAGAAAATTATGCGATCAAATCCTTTTATTTCCAAAAATAAGTCTAAAGATAATTTTTCACCCTCTTGTATATTTCAAATTTTTTGATCTGAGGATCTGCGTTAATTAAAAATTTTAATATTTACCACTTGTAAATAAATCAATATCCATAATTATCACTTTCAAGTGATAAGATTCAAGTGTCAAATTTAAAGTATCTTAATAAACAAAATGCCATATTATAAAATTTATTTGACTTATTATATATATTTTTAATTTAATTGATCGCTAGAATTACTACTTTCTAATTCAAAGTTTAATTCGATAATTCCTTCCTATTCATATTCAGCATAAGTCATTCAATTCAGACAATACTTAATGTGTCGATAAATTTTTTTTTGGTTTTACATTAAGCAATTTAAAAAATCCAGTGGCAGAAAAATTCGTTAAACTGAATTTTTTGTACAGAACATATATTTATGTAGATTTATAATTAAAAATTTGCATATAATTTATACTAAAAAAAATAGAACCGGAATTATGAAAGCAATTCATAATGGCATTCTCATTGTTGCTATCAAGTTAACAAGAAAGTAAAGTTGCCATGAATAAAATTATAATATGATTGATGAATGCCAACATTTTACTGGTGTGTCTCCGTGAGCAGTAATGTATAATGTCAGACAATATTCTGAAATTTTTACGCACCATAGTTATACCATATTATTTTTATACATAAAAAATATACATAATTTTTAAACATAACTTTAAATGGAAATTTTATAGATATACCTTATTTATGTAATTTATTAATATCAAAAGTTACATTTTCAAATTTAAATATAAGAAAAAAAGTAAACTATGTTTATTTATTTAACTTGAAAGTGTCAGTCAAGCTTCATCGAATTAACAGCATTATACATTTAGGTTGATATCAAGATGAAAGTGATATTTCTCTCAAAAATCAAATAATTTTAGTAACAAAATGAAAAATTTCAATTTCCAGTTATGACATTTAACTTTATATATAAGAATCACGCATTTTATATGGACATGAATAGAAAAAAACTTGCAGTTTTAATCGATTATATGCATGATGTTGTTTGATGAATTTTTCAAAATTCACATTTCGTTTTTTTTAATTTTATAGAACGGTTTGCATTCAGTGTAAAGTAAAGCAAAGTAAAAGTTAAACTGTTCCTTTAATTTTAATTGCATTAACAAATACAACCCTACAACCTCATTTTTAATAAAAAAAATTGGGTATTCGTAATTTTTTTCATATTTTATTACAATAAAATTATTCTTTCCTTAAAAATTCCATTCAATATTTAATTTCTCATGGTTTTCTTTATTTTTGTTTTGAGCCAAGTGGTGGGATAATAAAATTGCTGCATAAAATCGAAACCTTTAGTTATTATGCGTTTTAGATTTCAAACTCTTATATTAATGAATATAAGATTACAATTTGATTTGTCTTATTAATGTTATAATATATAATAATACAACTTAATAATAATAACTTAATATAAAAATGTTGAATTTATTTCTCTGATTTTAAATATTACAGGCATGATGTATGACATCCTAATTGCAATGATTTTTTAATCATATTGTCAATAATTCTTACTTCTGACAGAAAAATATAGCTTTAGTGAATTCGCTTTTTTATTAACATGATGTATTGAAACGTATTTTCCTATAAATTGATTTAAGGGCTGAAAATATATTTGTCCTGTAAAACCCTTCAATTTTGGTGAGAAGATGAAAAAATAGAAATAGGCTCAGAAATCAGTATTCAGGGCTTATAAAAACTCAATCAACTAACAGGAAATCTACAAATTAAAGCTACAAGTTCATATTTAAAACTTTCAGAGCAATTGAACCTATTGCATTAAAACGAAATTTTTGTTGAATGTTGTATGGCAACTAAAAAATAACTAAATAAAATAAGATGATTTATATATTTGGAGTTCTTTTTATCATGCTCTATACTGAAAGGGATTTGGACCGAGCTTCAAACATTCATTACTATCTTAATATCATCTATTAATACGATAAAGTTGGCCATTAATTATTAGGATTCACCGAAGTATACTGCGGGCTAGAGTAAAACCTTATGCTCTTAATATGAACAGCTAAATTTATATTTTTTGGCAGGATTCTATCTTGGCATTAAAAGCGACTTACTATCCCTATAACGGATATGAAATATGTTAAAATTTGTTTATTATTGCGATGAAGATGAATGAAGATAAAAAATTGTTAATTATAAATTTTTTTCATCGATTATTATTTATTTCTGCGAATGCTAACTTTAAAAAAATTAAATTGTCATATTAGCTCAAATGTGGTAAAATTCTTAAAAAATTTGTCACATTTATGATTAAACTCGAATAATTTTTCGATTGTCAAAAATTCTAAATCATGGGGGAATTTTTGATAAATGACGGTCATGTGGTTTAAAACGTTATAAATATAGTGAAATAAATGCTATTTATGTAGCGAAAGCGATATATCCTAGACAGTTCAATTTTAATAATGAAATACCATTTGAGATAAGATCTTATAATAATAGTATGTTGTCTTTGATTTTTACAATTTTTAAAAAATGTTTTGTAAATAGAAATGACAAATGTTATATTTAAAAATTTTAGTTAAAATTATTAATAATTCTGTAAAATCTAATGATAAAGCATAATCCAATACAAATAAAAGTTATAAAGATTAATTTACTGTACTTTGAAAAATATTATAATTCTTTAGTTAATGAAATCTAACGTTTTTAAAAAATTAAAAATTGAATTTTCGTATTTAAAATTTTCATATATTTTATGAAATTGAAATGATATACTGAAATATCGTTAATATTTAATTTACGGAAGTGTTTGAAAATATAATGCAGAAAGCTTTGAAATTTTTTTGATATTGTAAAATCATCGCATCTGACTATACAATCAAATTAGCTAAAAATATATGAATCCAATAAAATCTGAACAGAAAATTAAAATTTGTAAATTGTATTTAACCAAAAATATATATTCAAATGTACTTCAATATTTTACTAACTTCTGGTTTTGTAGATTCTTTTTCATCATAGTCGGGATATTCTTACGGGGAAGTAGTGTCAGGTGAATTTAAATTTTTCATCTTTAACGGGAAGACTAATAAAATAGTAATAATATACATATATATATACATATATATACATATATATACATATATATATTATATATTGTATATATATATAATAGGAGACATATATGAAAGAAAAATTTTGAATTTATTGATAATATTTAATGTCTAAAGTGAAAAAATATCTTAAGTTAACAAATACAATCTATATAAGACTCACAAGTTTAATTTTTATCGCGAAATAAAATAAATTAGACGCTATTAAATAGTGATAAATGCTAAAAATGTATTGATCTATTTAATAAATTATACTGAATTTTTATATTCTATAAATAAAAAGACTGAAGTAACTAAATGAAAAGGAAATAAGTGGAAATGGCCTCTTAATAAATCACTTTTTCAAAAAATTTAAAAATATTTAATTTTTTATTAAATTTAAATACTTATATATTTTCTAGAAAATTATATTATAAAAGAATTATTCATATTACATTGTATTTATTTCCAGTTGTTTCACTAAATTAAAAAAAAAATATTATACATAAGACAAGATTTCAGAAAATGGAAAATAAAATGCAAAAACATAATAATTTATGTATAACAAATATAAAACACATCAATTAAAAAATTTTATATCATGCACTTTAATATGTATCATACGAATATCTAGCTATTTATCTAAATTATTCTATATATAAAATGTTTTACAATAATATTGCAAAATATGTTTATGTTGGAACTTTCAAAACTAATAATTTCGTATTTACTTACTTATAATTGCTGCGACATGGAGATACATATATATTATTGGATGCCTTGATCGTTGTCATTATATATGGAGAATAACTTTGAAGTATTATTATCTTATGCGAGATATGTCGCATAAATTATAAAAATCATATATAATATTTTTTAAAAAGATTATTTTTCAATTAAAATTACTAAAAAAAACTTCCAAGTTTATATAACATTACATTATGTAGCATATTAAAAATAAACTTTTAAAGAAAATCTAAAAGTTTTTAACTGTAATAAGTATATAAAATGTTTATTTGAGTAGCAAGAATATTCATGTTGAACTGAAATTCCATTTTGGCATGAATAATGATATGGTTTTTATCTTCTCAGAATGTTATGTTACAAAGGAAAGATTCAAATATGAGATTTTATAACGTTATTTCACTTCAAAATTATTCTCCGTATATAATGGTGACGATCAAGCCATCCAGTAAATTAATGGATCAACCCTCCTGGCTGAAGTAATTGCGCTTTATGAATGTTCTAAAGGTAAAAGGGTTTTTGGATCATTACAAGGATTCTTTTATCTCTGGCCCATTGACAGGTCCAGCTAGGCTCAAACAAGAAAATTACTTAAAATTCAGTAAAATCCTAACTTTAAATGCAAATGTATCGATATCTTCGATACAAATTTATAGAAAAAAATTGAACCTTAATTTTCTAAGATTTACTGAAGATAACAATTTTCGTAAAAAGACATGAAAAATGTTTTTTACAACAATTTAGCACTGTTAGACAAAAGGATCAAAACTTTATTTTATGGCCTAAAAATCGATAAAAAGCTCCGTTCCTTAAACATTGGAGGATATGCTAATTTGCATTTGTAATGCTCCACTAAAAAAATATATCTACGTACAAAAAAATCAATTTCAATAATCGATTTTTGGATTTTAAAGGCGCTATAAAAAGTTTTATCATATGAAATAAATCATAAATGTCTTAAATTAAAGCTGTGAACTGGAGAAATATCTTTAAACAATTAATTGCCTTATTATTAATTAATCCAACAACAAATTTTATTGCCGGTAGAAAATTGTAATTGTCATAAAACTTTTCTACTAAATTACAGATTCTTTTCCTGAATTATCAATTTTAGATTTCGGTACAATTTGGCAAAAGTGAAATTATGTTTTACAAGAGCATTATCAGCTGAATAAAGATTAACGACCGATGCTAAAACACATCGGTCTTTAATGTTAGAAATTATAATTTTAAATGGTTCGATTTTAGTATTTTCATAATGAATAGTTTAAGGTTATAAAAAATATAATTTGTCAGATTAGTAAATAGTACTATCACAATAGCAACTGAATCTTAAAAATGGATCAATAATTTAATCTTAATCGAATCATAAAATTAGATCACATACATTGCTATATGCCAATTTTTAAAAAAATTGATAACTCAAGAGTTTCTAATTAATAATTAAAAAGTCTCCCAATCTAATGAGCTTTTCCATTTAAATATAAAAAAATTGATTTCTGGAATTTAACATAATTATGTAATTAAAGTTTTAAAAATTGTTTTTCAACAAACACTTTCATAGTTCTTTTTCCAAATATTATCAGACGCAAATGTTTTTATATAGAAATAATAAAAAAACAAAAATGAATCTTTTTTTGCAAAAAAAATTAAAAAAAATTATTTCAATCGATTAAAATGATTTTATTGACCAGATAAAATTTTTAGAAGAGAAATTATTGAGAAATAGCAATTATTTTCAAAATGAATGTAATATTATTAAAATAAAAATAAAATTTTCTTACTTTGATGATATTTATATATTGATAATCTGGATAAAAACCTGAATAAAATAATAATACAACGCAACAGTCTTAGTTGAGAAAAATATATAATTCAAGAAAAATTTTTCCTTTACTTATTTTGTACCTCTTTCTGCTTCATATATTGCAGTAAGAAATCAATCTGGTCTTACCAAATTTTAAAAAATTTTGAAATAACAATTTTTTTAATTAACTTTCATAAATAATTTAAATGTTTGTTACATCGTAATACTTGTTACACTACTGCACTGCAGTTCACATTTAAATCTTTAATTATTTACTCTGCATATTTTATTATTTAATGTGATATATTTAATCTTATAATTATAAATTATTTTAATCAAATATTACAGATTTAATTATTATAGTTATTTTAATTAAAGCAGAAATTTTAAAATTTTCTCAAAAAAACTGTAACCTTTAAAAATTATAATTTTTTAAAATTATTATAAAGAAGAATTAGTTAATTCTAAACTATTAAACGAGAATTATATAATAATTGTGAAATTTATCATATTTGCTGACCTTTATTGGTTTTTATCAAAGGTTTATAACGTTTATTTTATAAGGTTTATTTTATAATGTTTTTTTATTCATTACTTTTTCCACAATTAATCTATTTCGGACAATGTGGAGTAGATAAATAATTTCTTTTGTTTTTTTAATTTATAGCTAGTTGTTTATAGTGGTTTTATTGTGTTAGGCATTCATACTACTGACAGCATAAAGTGAGAAAAAAATTCTAAATGAAATAAGAAAAACTATGAACTTAATTTTATTATAATTTTATGTTTATGAAGCAGAAATTGTTGATTATCTGTTAAATAATTCCGCTTTTTAAAATCAAATAATGTTATTATTCTTTGGGTCTTAAAACAGCTTAAACAATTAACTCAAGTTTCAGCAAAATAGTTGTTCTAAGTTGATTTCCTTAATTATTATAGTTGCTTAAATAATTATTTAATTAATTCCTGTAAATCCACATTTCAATACTTTTAAATTTTATATTTAAAATAATTTATTTAGATCAATTTCAATTGATACATCTTTTGTGATAAATGATTTGTAAACTTCATTAAATTTCTTTTTGTATTTCAAGGTTTCATGTTCCCGTTCTTTGTTGCCGATTTCATTGTTGATTTACTATTATTTTATATACAACATGATTAAAAACCAATATTTTTTTATTTAATTTCTGTTTGGAAAATTACTCATATTTTAATCCTAAATTATTTTAATTATTTTACCTCTGAAGACAGTAGTTGTGGATATCTTATTATTTCTTTGTAAAAATTCTAATTGAAACAATTATTGTTACATATTTTAAATATTAATTAAATGAAAGGACTGTTCAATTTAATATTATTCTGTAAACAGACCAAAAAAAGTGATATTATTAAATTTGTATTAGATGAGTTTTAATGTTTATAGTAAGAAATCCATATATTCAAGTCCTTCATCTATGTAGTACAAGGAAAAGAAAAATTGAAGATTTGATCCTTGCTTTCTATAAATAATTGCAAGTGTTCATGGATATACATAAAAATTTATGTTCGACGAAATTTGATCTTTAAGCCCTGTGCCCTTGCTCGTTGTGAGCACATGTCACGGAAGTCCCCACAGAAAATGGGAGAAGGAAGAATTGCGTGAGAGAATCCAACATAAATAAATGTACTAATGATTCTTTATGTCTAAAAATTGTGAGAAATTAACCAATGGTGTTGTTAATAGCTTGGCTTTGAATCGAATTTGTTTTGGCGCATTTCGAAGAGCTATTTCCCCTTAATCAATGTATTTTTCGACAAGAACGTTAAGGAAATTAGCTTTTTTAGAGTATACTAGAATCCAGAAATATCCAGCTTTTTAAATGGTTATTACGTGAGGTGAAAATAAATATTTTTGGGTTAAGCGTTCTTATCTGATTGGAGCTGTAAATATTAACGTTTCGACGTTTTGTAGAATGTTTTTAAAATTTTCTTGCCGGCAGTGAGGAGTTAGAATATTTCACAACCTGTACAAAATAAAACTTACTTTTCTAAAAAGGATGAATAAAGTATATTCTGCAATAACAGGATATCATTAAATATCTTCAAGAAGGCAACTCAGAAAAATTTATAACATAGTACTTAATAAACTACTTCACGATACATTTTTACTACAGTTTACTTTCTCCGGTTATTTAATTTTCATTTTCGTATTTTCATGAGGAATATTTATTAATCATTTTTATTAAGTATTTTTAAGATATGTTTAGAATTATATTGTGTCCAGTTAGGTTAGTTGCTTAGTTGCACTCGTTAATTAATAGACAGTATATTGTTAGAGACAAAACTTCATCACTTATAGTTTGCATTTCAAAAATAAACTTATAAATATTTATAAATAATATTTTACAAAAATTAATATATATATTCAATTTCAAATTTCCTTTCAGTATCAAGAATTTTTTCGACCAAATCATACTTGCCAATTTATACTTTATTAGCTCTTTACACAGTTTTTCTTGGTGATAATCAAAATGACGCTGCCATTTTCATAGAAAAGGTGAAACTAAGAGTTAAATCTCAATCGAAGTGAAAAATATATTATGAAAAATTTGAAAAAAATAACCTAAATATATTATTTGAAAATTTGAAATTGTCTGTATGGAAGTGATGAACAATCGTAAAATTTCTCTGATAAGTTAATAATGTAAAACTGGATTTACATGAAAAAATTTTAATTGCTTTCAGGCAAACCACAAGAACGGTAGGATGATGGTGGTTTTATATTAAAACAGACTAACTGTTTGATGTGGCCAACCACTTTTCCTATCTCACTCCTTTTATAAGATCTGTCATTAAAAACTAACATAATCAGATACATAGATTTTAAAAATTTGAATCCTCATTATGAATAAAATTTACTTTTTAATTTTTTTTTTCAGACTTATATAGAATAAGAATAAAATGTAAGAATATATTTCTTAGTATATAGAATTAATGTTCTAATTATAACTACTGTTAATTAACCATAATATTTGAAAATCTCTCTTAAAAATTAAATTAGTTCTTTTAAAATATTATACTTAGCTTACGCTTAAAAGAATTTCTTATTACAATTTGAAAAAAATGCAATGAATTTTTACTCAGTTGCCTCATAAGGCACTTACTTTTAAGTAATGGAGAAAAATATGAATTAGGAATAAGTAAAACGCCTTAGAATTTTGAAAATATTTCTTTAAAATGAAGTGGTTAAAATATTTTCATTCAAACACAAGAGTTACAATTTTTAAAATATCAGAAAACGCAATTTAGAAAATTCTATGATAGAATGTCATATTTTTCCTTCGACTTTATATTTTGCTCTTTATACTTTCTATTATAATTGTAGACTTTCATAGTCTACATAACTAATATACATAATTCCAGACTCAGTTTTTGTTTATATTTTCCTTATGACAATGCTGAAAGATAACTATTCTAATTAATAATACAACTAATTAATACTGAAAACTAAGTGATCATATATTAAGCAGATCGTTTACACAATTTTATAGGTACCTTGTAAGCCAGTCATTTATTGGTTTTGTCACAAAATTCCGGATGAACAGTGAGAGCTATTTCCTATTTTGCTTCATGTAATTCCTTTTTGATTTTTACAAATTTTGATTCTATACACGGTACAATTTATATTCCGATTATTTCTCGTTCTTCCCTATCTCTAGTAATACTTTCTTTAAACTAATTCAGTGCCTCCTTTTTTTCTGCAAAAAGGTGTTCCATCTCTTTATAAGATTTCCTGAATAAGTCTCAGGGCGAACCGAATTTCTCGAATAATTTACGAGAGGGAATCAATAACCGTGAAAATAGGTTTCAGACGCGAAATCAATTTCGGTCTACCAGAAACCGTATTCCAGTTATACGAGAATTCTCTTTGCTTTGAAGAATTCGAAGAAAAGTAATATTTGTTTAGGAAAAATTCACTTTTCAAAACTGAACTATTCTAACCTGACAATCTGTGCTATTCTAATCGACACCCTTGGAAATTTTTCTAAACTTTTTCCGCTTAAAACTGCAAAAATTCTTTTTCTGGAACGAGTTTCGATTGATGCTGCTAAGACCTTTCATCCAAAACAACATCCATTTTATTTTAATGTCCATTTCTGAATGCGCTCTTACAACAGCCTTTAGGTGAATTATTTTTTTGTTTATGAACTTTTTCGTATTAAATACACTTCATCAATTTCATTTGACTAATATGTTCTCGTACATGATTTTTTTAAATTTTTATTCGATATAGCAACTTCTGCTTGCACTAAATCCGCCTTTCTTTATATATATTATTACTGTTGCAATGAGTTGTATATGGATCGCACAAAATTAGGCTTCATTTTTTTAAGAGTTAGCTAATTACTATTATATATATGTCTCGTTATTTTCTTCTGTATTTCAGGCAATTTAAATGCATCACAAAATTACAAATAATTTCTATTAGGACTTTTTCATTCAATGCAAAAAATTAAATAATTTCACTTCTTATTTCTAATTAAATTTTTTTATTTTACTTACATACATGTTCTGGAATTCATCGAAATCTCAAAAGATATTAGTTTTTTTATTTAAAAATTTCTATCCATTTTAGTAGTAAAAGTTCTTACTTCAAAAATATTTATATTTTCATATTATGTAAAATATTCATTTTAATGTTATGAACCTATAAAATTTTTTTTGTTTATCCAATTCTTGTTTTTTCGGACCTTTTCAAATAATATCAAATAGTGAACTGAATTTAAACGAATCTTATTCCGCAATCTATTTTTAATTTGAAAAATTTTTCAAATTAAGTACCTTGTGTCATTTTAGGAAGTAACTAAAATTTTTAGGCATATAATTTTACTAATCTTTAAAAAAAATTAATTTTTAAAGATAAATTTGATTCTTTATGTTAATAAATAAATTTTTTAAATATATATCAATTCCTTCATATATGTCTTTAGAATATTTTATACATTCGTATTACATTATAGAAGTATAAAATCCTTAACATTATGAACATTGTAATTCAAATTTTAAAGGAAAAAGAAATTTAATTTTTGCTGATATGAAAGATCCGCTGGAAAATAACAAAAAAATGATTCCATTCTGGTTTCCATCCCTTAACCAGCGTTTTCTTCACATTTTCCAAATATTAAATTCATATATTATATTTTTTCCCGTTCAAAAATTGCAGGAAGCTTAAATTTTATCGGTTTACAGTGATATCAGATTATTATTGCTTTCAAATTATGATGGAGAAGTAACTGAAGTACAAATTTAAAGTCATTCATCATTTATAGCTCTACAAAAAGCTCAATGAACCTTATTATTAGATTTTACGTCATAAAAAAATGATCGAAAGAAAATGAGGGTGAAGTATCCAGAATGAGCTTCCCGGTTTTCTTTCATCCATAGAAAATAATTTCTTTTACAAATAATAAAATCCAGATGGAATCACTCAAATAAATTTCTCGATAATTTATAACCTTTAGCTCTGAATGTATTTTATAACTTATTATACAGGTTTTTATTTGTCATTCCCATGAAAAATGCTTTTGTTTTAATTTATATTTATAGAATAAACTTTAGATAACATCCAATTTTCTACCTGCATCGGACGGTCGGGTTTAGTTGAAAATCGTTTATATGAAGGTCTGATCGAAATTAGCAAATTCTTCATCTCAATCTAAAATGATCTCGACTTTAATTTATTTGAAAACTCTTACTCCTGTTAACCAGACAGCAATCGTCTAAATCAGCAATTCAGAGCCGAGTTAGATGACAAGTCTTAATGAATCTTTTTGCATCAGTGTCATTATGGATTACAATTTAAAGAGATTAATAGTACGGGGACACTTTAATTCAAAATAGAAAGAGTAAAAGTGTTTAATGTATAAAAGTAACACCATCAGATCCATAAATACTGTTATCCGTTTTTTACACTTGGCGATAAAACCCATTCATATTTTTTCACATATCATAAAATGTTGAGTATATTTCATTACATTATATTATTTTATTTCATGTTTTTATAATTTAAACATTTTAACCAATGTAACACATAAGTCACATATTTTAACTACAAAATTTTCACTTTAAATATTTTCTTTTTCAAAAAATTTTTTATTTGGAAAAAACAATCTTTTATTAAAAAAGAAAAATTTTAATTCATAAATTTAAGTATCTTATTTGTTGTATCTTCGACTCAGTAAAGTGTAATTATTTAAACAAATTGCTGAATAGTGCTGCGCTATAATTTTTTTAGTATTTTTACTGATAAACAATTAATTGCATTCACTAAATAAATAGAGATATATTTTTATCTTTGAAATAGACAAAACTAAAGTAACGTCACAGGTAAATTAATATCTTTTATATTGCTTAAAGTAATAAATAAGGATAATTTTAAATCCTGATATTATTTCTTAATTGAATAAAACTTCCGTCATGAACATCTTTTAAATAAAAAAGAATCTAGTCACAATGATTTACAAAAAAGCTGACCATCAAAATGGATCACAAGAGGAGTCCAGTTTTTCATTCTTTCTTGGATCTCCTTTAAATTTTTCCCTTACCTTTTTTTCCTAATGCGTTTTAAGTCTAAATCATCGAATAGTCTTTCCTTATTTAAAAAAGTTAATTCTTTATTAATTAATTTAATTTTTATTTATTTAGAAAGAACTACATAAATTGTTTCTTAATTTTAGAATTTGAAAGTAACGCGTAAGAAAATTCTGCGGAAATTGTTCGAGACCAACTGTTTATTGTAAATGGGCAAGGACATGTTAATAAAAATAATCTGTTCCAATGCAATATTTACTACAAGTATCACATATAAATCCATGAACATTTGTATATTAGTAGTATTGTATCAAGCAATGGTATTTTCGTACAAACTCATTTGTCTCTTTGTAATCAAGAGAATTATACGACTATGAATCGTCTGCTTTAATAAATATTAAAAATCTGCCTTAAGAGTTTTAATTCCTTTGTGTTAATTTTCTCCGATTGTTTGACATTCAGATAATTCTTTGTCTCTTTCAAGAAAAATAGCTTGTTTAAGTCTACCGCGGAGATTGTTGCTGAAGGGTAAATTTCATTATGACTTACGACAATATTATAAAAACACTTTTGTTGAAGAATGGCATTTCCGTGCCCCAAAGGAGACATCTTACCTACTCAATCATATGTCGTTGGCGAGAGGCATGTAGACAATGCAACCTTTTTTAACGAAGGTAATCAAAATTTTTTTTCGCTTCATCATTTTATTCAAAGCATTCTAATGTGCATCACTTCGAGTTCTAAAAAGTGTCTGCATTTGAATCAAAGATAATCATACTTATCTAATTCATAATTTGGTTCTTCGGGGCCTGCCTGATTGAGAAATAAGATGCTTAAATACGGATATATTACTGGTTGTTTAACTCATGAATCGCACTTAAACGATCGGAAATGTAAACACAATTTGATTCAAGCATCAAAACAAATACAAATAAATTAAATTTTTATAGTTTGCATTAGTACTTAGCATTTATACTTTAGCATTTAAGCTACTCATGGTTTTAAAATGAAGATTAAAAAATAGCAAAAAATCAAATAAAAAGAATTTCGAAACAAGAACATAATGAATGCTCCGCCTAAAGATCCGGAAAATGTACAGAGAAATTTTGAATATTAGTACGGTCTATTATTATTGGAAAAGTTAAAGTAAACCGTCTCGCACATTGGTTAAAATATTATAATTTAATAAAAAACGAGATATGATTGTTAGTGGAATAACCGTTAACTTATGGCAGCTGACAACAAATAATCTGTGTCTGTAATCAATGATAAGGAGCTCTTTGACAATGAGATTTTGGATATTAAATGAAGAGCTTCATTTATTATCAATGTTTTTTCTTGCTGGCTTGTTTAAAATAATCCTCTTAGGAAATGAATCCTCAACAAAATATTCAGGCTATAAATTTATGAACCTCAAATACAGAGCAAGGATAATCATTCGACCGGTCTAATTATAATAATAGTCATTTAATAAAATCATTTACGAACGTTTTAAATGAAAAGGGAGGAGTTGATGGGGTTCGTTGGCATAGTAAATGAGTAATGACAGGAAATAGATATCACATGAAAAGGTTTGGGAAAATTAGAAGGATTATCTAAAGGGATAAGCAATTACTCAATGGAAAATCTGAGAAATTCAATCGAATTGGATGCCATGAAAAGTGCAATTTGTATTTAAATGGCCTATAGTCTCCCCGAAAATTTAAATACAAAGAGATTAAAATAAGAAATATTTCAAATCAAATTCATCAAAATCAAATTTCATTTGAATTTTTATTATAATTATTCTTGATTGCATTTGAAAAATAACTTGAAATAGTACATTTGAAGAACAAGAGGTATTTAAATTTAAAAATAAATAGACGGACAAACTCTTAAAGACATGTCATATGAAAAATGTGTGAAATTAATCAAGCTTGGAAGATGTAAAAAAAAATTTTTACTTTTTACAGAAATAGGAACTCCCAAAAAATTTTAATTCCAAATGAAAAAAAAAATTTCATCTTTGATCACCTAGCTTTTTTTCTGTTTTTAACATGTTTTATTATATCTAAACATCCATAATAACCACGAAGAAATTGAACGCTGTATTTGGAATTAGAAACCTATTAATACGCAGTAAGGAATTTTAGATCCTTATGAAGGTATTCAAGTATGAGTAAAAGATGATATTGCTTACCAAGTAAAGTGTGATCTTCACTCCTCATCAATCGATTTTTCAAAAAATTATAACTGCAATTTTCTGCTCATAATGTAAATTAAATGAAAGAAGACATCATGTGCTTAAACTCTAACCATCATTTTTTGTTAAATGTCACTTCAAAAACAATTCTGGTAATTAGTTAATATAAAATTAAATTTTTGATTGGGCCTTTATTGAAATGCATGTGAAGTCAAAAAGAAAGTAAAAATTTACATTTATTTTTTTCAAATATACAGCCTTATCCAAAACAACATTGAACCAAGCTGTTCAAGATATGAGCATGAGTAGATAACTCACTGTGGAAAAAAAATTTCAATTTAGCCTGCCAGTGCAAGCTGTTTATTCAAAAACCGAATAGTTCAATGCTAAAGTATGAAAAGAAGATATTCGAAGGAGTCAGTTACGACATTTTTCATTAAAAATTGTCAGTTTCGCTATATGAACCTGATTCTATAACTCTTTCCACCTCTTTCATGCTACTGATAAATTTCATCTCATGAAATCATATTGTGCATATCAATGAAAACCTTCGAGACTAAATAATCGGAGTGCAAGCGAATTCCTCATTGATTCAGAGTAGCAGTGATAAATATTTACCGCAACAGCTGGTTATTAACAAAAAAACATTTGGTTTGAAGATTAGAAAGAAGAAAGATGAATATGAAAATGAATGTCTTAAACTATAAATAAAAGAAAGCAGGGCATTTACTTTTTTAAACAGGGAGTTTTAATTTCAAATAAGATTATGTGACTAAGAAAATCTGGAGGATTATTGAACGAAGGTTCAATAGCTTATGACTTCATAAATTAAACTGCATTCATTGCGTCTATAGTGGTTTTTATAATACAATAATCAAAATAATAATGATGAGTAACAGTTAATGGTAGCAGAGCAGAGGTGCGAATGACGAATTGATGGGATGATACGTGAGAGTTAGAACATTTTTCTCCTTATGGTGTCGTACACAACTAACAGAGTAGATTTAGATAAAAACTTATATATTTCTTGTCCATAGATATTCGGTAATCTTTCTCTTTCACTTTTCAAATGCTCATATTTGTTTAGGTCAATGTCAAAGGAAAGGAAAAGCGAAAACTTTTAAACAATGTTTTGCTGAATTGGGAAGAACTGCAGATTTTGTAATAAAAGTTATAAAAAATCGATTCGTCAAAATTTATTTGGCGTTCCTGAATTTTATTACATATATTCCATTTAATTTATTTTATAAATATTGATTCTGAACAATAACTTACAATTTATTAGGTTTTCTCTAAAAAATTAATTAATATAATTATGCGCCCTAATAACAGAGACAACGACAAACTGCATGTATGTATATATATATTGCATATTATTATATATATGTTTTACGTAAATTACATATATTGTTACATAAACATATATGTGTATATATATATAAAACTGCATGTATATATAACGTTGAAAACGTGATTTTTTTACATCGGTTTGAAAACTTTCGAAGAGAGAATCTAATTGGTTTGATTGAGTGATTAGTGAAAAGTGTCTGAAATGACAAAAGAAATAAATGTGTAGAAGGTCTTTTCAAAAAAATAATGATTTACTTTTAAACTGCTATAATCCGCTTATAAAAAGTAGCGAAGGAAAGTTCATACTCCGGGGCAAACATTTTTAACTTTTGCACGACAAACTTTCTGAAATAAGTTATTGATACATTATTCAAGTAAATAAAAAAAAATTTAAATTTTCCGAATGTATTTTGATAATCAATTCATGAGTAAGACCAAAGACAAACTTGATTTAAAAACAAAGATTTAATAAATTATTCCTTTTTTTGAAAACAATCGATTAATTTGATCTGTCCGCAGATTCTGTCTTTCATCAATATTTTATTTAGTCATAAACTCAGAGGAATTTTGATTTACTTAGCTAGATATTGATAAAAGAATATTTTGATTTAGTTGTAAAGATTACTTCTAATTCTAAGCAGTATTTTCTAATTATTATAGCCGTGAAAGATTTCACATGATGGTGATAAACTGAATATGAATCTCGTAAAGTTAAATAATTCAGCTTACAAAATATTTATAACAATTGAAAAAATAAATTTCTGTTCCAAAATGTATATTCTTAAAGATTGTCAATTATTGGTTGTTTAAAATTAAATGCTAATGAAACTAAATATCATAATATTGGAAAAATAAGATCAAATTAATTGTGTATTTCGAGTAGAAACTGTTTTTTCACAATCTCAGAAATTGGAACTCTTGTCTCAAATAATTTGCTCCCCTATTATAAATATGGTTCTTTAAGAATTTAACTATGGACAAATATCAAGTATATGAGAATTCGTTGAAATCGTTTAGCTTACTTGAATAAATAGTTAAATTTAAGAATAGTATTTATTAGATGTACGCAACGGTTAACACGAAAGGGCTCAATAAAAAAGTATATTTATTTGTATTTATATTACCAGTCAGTTCTAGTTAAAGAAAACATAATTGGATCGCCCTACGAAACGTAAATTTCACTCTAGGGATGTGTAAAAAAGTTGATACCAAATGTTTCCCTATTTCACAATTAATCTTGGAGGGAAATGTCGCATGAAAATGTTCCTCTTCATGTGGCAAAGAATATTATGTTTAATGTAACATGTGGCACACATATGCACATTTTTTATCTAGCTACACATTGCTGAAAGAAGTAAGAACCGCTTTTGGAGTCTACAAAGAAGCCGCTAGTTGAAAAAATTAAATCTAAATAAAAGGCAACCGCGTTTTCATCACTGTTCGGGTAATTTTAACTATCGATCTCCCAGAAGTCTGCTGTTCATGTCTAGTAAAATGCCTCTATGTTCATGTCTGCTAAATGATTTATGACTTTGACGAAAACCTAATAAAAATCATGTTTGTTTAAATCCGCAATATATGGACCTATAAAGACACGTTATTCAACGTAATGAGAATATATTTATTTCAGCCAGAAGTTGATAGGAGAAAAATGGTTTTGTATAAGATTTGTATTTTGCATCTTCCGTGAATGTAAATCATAGACAAGAAAGCTTCTTTTTCTTTTTTCCATTTCTCCTTACGTACTTTATGCTATTATTCATAAAATAACTGAAATTATAACTTTGAAAACATGAGATAAGCGATTACTACTGAAGTGTTAAATTTTTGGTTTCATTTTAAGTGTCAGAGGGCTGAAAAAAATCTCGCGCTTATTTTAAGAATTATTAAGTGTAAAATTTTAAAAGTGCTGATCGATCATCTTTATAAGAAAATTTTTATTAGCGTTTCTGATTTATCAAAATTTTTTAATTAACTCAAGCTTTTTTAAAGATTTCTCCACTTGTCAATAAATTTTTTTTTGAGCAAAACATTCGATTCTATATGAACCTTAACTTATGGAGTAAAGCGATATTAAAAGTTTATTTCTAGGGAACTTTCATTCGAGAAAAAATGAGCAATGTAATTTCTTTTTATTTACGTATTAAAGCAAACAATCAACGTTCACTTTATAAAGATGAAGTCATATCAGTTACTGAAAATGGGAACGAGTTATGGGCGTAAATAACAAGATGTAACACTTTATGTTCATGGCACTGATTCAAAACTTAAGAGCATACCATCACTTTAACACATAGTTTAATATTAATTATCACATATATATATTTGACGATCCTCCTTCCGTAACGGTCTGCATCTAAATTTACCAAAAATAATATGCATTATCAGAAATATTGAGATATTAAAATTTACCGATTATTCAATTGCTGCTAATTTACTAGAAAAAAATAAAAGAATTTTAGCTAAATTGATAAACCGTTTCAATAATGATCAATCCGAGTATCTTTGATCGGTTCGCACTTTAATAATCGACAGGAGTAACGTCGACAAGGAGATGGCTTAGTACAACAGAATCGCAGGAAATTGTTGATATGCCGGAAAAGTGAATTAGATCGCTCTGTTAACGAGTCAGCTTAAGTCGGTAGTAGCCCGACTAACGACGATAAATGCCATGAAGAATTTCAGGACCATAATTTGGTTAGATACACTGGATAAAGTCCACGAAGATGCGAGAAGGTCTCTGCAAAGCGCGAATTCATTTTCAGTGATAATCCCCGACGACTGCACGTCACAACATTGTGCCAAACGCCAACCGAGACTGCAAAGTATTCGATTTTGAGTTCGGGAGCGCCTTTATCCATCTCATTTGCATACGTTCCACGGAAAAGAGTTGGGACAGAAATAATTCTGAACCTTCTGAGACCTCGAAGTGACAAGCGGTGAGCTTCCCACGTTCTCGATCTTCAAAAAGAGTAAGCCAGGGAGCGGTTGGATGTCAGAAAGCAATGCCCATCGGCAGATCTGTGGAACACAAAGCACGCAAACGCCATTCTGTCTTTGATTTGGTGGATGTAGCGTGGTAGAAATTTTTCCTCCGAGTAAAAATAAGTTTTTGCCAATAACAAGAAATCTATTTATAACTGATTCCATAATAAGATCTATAAATTTTTATTTTCCTTTTGTTTTCCCATCCTTTGATAGCCTTAAAAAGGAGAATCATCTCGTAAGAATCAGTGACTTTAAAATTTTTTATCATGTAAACGAGCTCGCTTTTCCAGATCCAGTTGGGTGAAAATTTTATGAAAAATCAATTTTAACTAAATCCAACAAATAGCTGAATCAGATCGAATTAAGGGTCAAAAAGACATCCAAAAAACTCTAATACTAAGCTACTAAGCAAAAGGAACAAATTAACAATAAGATAAATTTTAGTTTGCAAACTGGTGAAGTAAATTTAAGGTCACCTACTTGTGATTTACGTGTAAAAGACTTTGGCGAAGTCTTGAAACTTGCAAAATTGCCAAGACCACCTCACTAGTTCCAAGTCAATCCTTTTTTTGAGGGTGAATGATTGGAAAAAAGGATCTATGTAAAAGAAATTGTAAGCTTTAGGAGTTAAGACTGGGCGCTCGAGGATGAGCAAGTACAAAAAAGTGCATTCAACCCGAACTGTTGCAAATATCGCCTCATTTTCTGAGCCATTAAAATGTAATGGCTCAGAACGTCTTCTGCCACGTTCGTTAAGGTTCCCAAATGCAATCCGTCCCAGCAAATCCGAGGCCGAGAGCAAATTTGCATTTGTCTAGTTATGGCCTCTGCGGCATCGATATCCATAGCATCGCAGTCGCTTTGCGAGTGTCAGGATCCTTTGAAAATTTTCAAGAACCGAAAACATAATAAAGCGAAACTGCTTCTCTTCGGCTCGGTCCAACTCACGAAAGCTCAAGCCGAGTGTTTTAATTTTGTAACGATCAAAAGCGATTTTCTCCTAAGTCACCCGGCATATGTCACCGAGGGAGAGCTGTCTCTTCGGCGCCATCGGCGCAGGTCTTCGCGCACTCACTGGGGATTCTCGTTCCCTCGGGGTCAAGAAAAGGGTTCGGCTTTTTTTTTTGCAAGAAATCGGGAGGTAATTTATTTCAGTTTCATGGCTTAAATGCCTTCTATATCACTTTCGGAGATTATTTTTACTGAAACAAAATCAAAAAAATTTAATTATTATATCCATATGGTGCAGGAAAAAAATGTAGCAGTTAAAATAATTGCCAAAACTAAAAGATAAATATATTAAGTCACTAATTTTACATTTATTAGGTCGGTGGATAAATAATACCAGGTGGAAATTAATAAATATTATGTATATAAATTTTTAAATGAAATTTTAATGGATGAAACAATCTACTTCGATATAATTTTAATTACCTGGTTCCTATTTTGTCCTCTGTGGATCTTTCTGAGAGGCTTTCTCTAAAAAGGGAGATCATATTACACGATTTTCGTAGACAGTCCTTTCAGAAACCTCAATATAATAACTTCGTAAACTTCGTATTGTATGTACAAGAAAATCTCTTACTCAGATTCCGTATGGATTAGAATAATTAGAAATTCATTTAAGATACATAGCTGATGCAGAATAATCTACAGATTATCCTAGCAGAAGTGGGCGAAGTATTGAGATATACCTCAGATGTCTGCGTTCCTAGCCATTCCCGGTTTTTGAGATGCTGATCTGAATCAAATTCTTTAAGTAAAAAGCGGATAAATAGGAAAATGAAATAATTAACCGGCATATTAATTATATGAAATTCTCTTTAACGTAGAACACAGTTTCTGCAACACGTAATTACTTTTAAAGTTTCATATTAATGTGTAAAAATTATGTAAAAAAATTCTAAAAAAAAAAATCTTTTTATCTCAAATGAAAATTCCCCTAATGAATATTTCCCATTTAGGAGAAATCCAAAGGATTTCAAAAATCTTCTCTTTAAAATCTTATTTACACCAATGAGGTTCACTTTTTATCCTCTTCCTTGCACAAGCTCCGGCAACAAATCTTGATAAAAACGAATATCTCTGACAGTGAAAGCTTGGAATAAAAATCCTTCTTGGTTAAAATTAAAGAGAAAGTTACCATATGTCGGTTGAGGCGTGTTTTGAATTAAATTCACGTTTTACTTAAGGATGGGCAAAGAGGGTTGAAACCCTTGAAATGAGTTTTAATGGAGTTTTTGCTGATCACGTTATTCCCTTTTCCCAGTGATTGAATCTGGGAGATTTGGTATTTCTCTAATCAGTAAATAGAATCTTATTCATTGTTTTGCATAAAATTTTCGAAAAAATTCATAAGCTTGAACGAGGAACATTGTTACTTGTATGCGCGGTAATAGAACGACTTAATGTATTCATTTCTGTTTTGATATGGAACGACTGAAAAGGAAAAAAAAATGAAATCTTTTTAAAAAGGATGATTTAGGATAAATGTGTGCTTTTATTTTTATTTTTTTTTTTTTTAGCAAGCATTTAATCATTCATTCAGTTAAGATATATTCATCTACAAAGGAAATTTTTAATTTGTATAAACTTTTTAAAACTAAAAATTAAAGAGAAAGAAAGCAAAATGTTAAAATTTTGAGGGAGTTCTTATGGTGAACGAGAATAAATTGAGGAATCGTCATCGCCAAAGTAGCACTTCTCGGCTCGCAGAAGTTTTTCTACCTTCATTACCATATCCTTCGGTTCGCAAGCAAAGCCTCACAGTTATTAGAACTTTGCCATCCTCACCTCGAAGTTAAATATATTTTTGAATGAAAAGACTCGGAGGGTATTCGAACAAATGGATGTTAACGATGCTGGATAGATGGAAAGCGGAAGAAGAAAGGATGACGAGAAAACTGGAAAGAGAAATTAATAAAAGGAGTTTCATTCGTTCCGACAATAATTCATCATTTGGTGGTTTTTTGGACATGTCTTCCCGCTAGAATTTGCATAATTTTCCAATAATAATTTTGTGGGAAATGAATAGTTGTGGGAATGCGAATAGTTAATCAGATCAAAATTGTCTATTATTTGACTTGCATTTTTATTTTATGCTATCTTCGCATTTTATTTTTTCATATTTTTTTGTTATCTCTAAATTTTTTAAGATTTTTTAACTTATTGCTTGAAAATTTTTAAAACACAAAGAATATGCAATTTCATATTTAAACTGAGTCATATTTTATAGACATCTTGAAGAGGAAATTAAACCCCTAGTTTATCTGTGGGAAATGCAGATCTCCGATCTACCATAGTAATGGTGCATCATGAAGTTTATGAGTTTTGAAACTGAGATATCAAGTGGCTTACAATAATTTGCTGTATTATACTCATATTTTGAACTTGCATTATATTTATGATTGAAATTCCAAAATGGTCTTGAACAATTTTGTTATTTAAGGACATCAATAATTAATTGAGAATGCTATTTCCATTCGTTTGTGATTATATAGTGATCGATAAGCCAAACAGAACTTATGTTGTAAAGTTCATAACAATATTTAACTAAATCTCTATTAATTTTTAAAATTGGTTTAATGAGAGAGTTTCCTTTCAAGTAATTTTCATTCCTTTGGATCTTAGTGATACTTTATGCCGACTTCCAGTTCTAATTTGAAATATGTTCTACCATTGTTTCCGTAACGTCCCCCTCCATTCAGTATTTTGCTCATCCAGATTTTATTACATCTTAACACAAATCCAAATTTGATCCTACAGCTTGCTTTTAATAAATAGAGGTAAATTTACAAAAATTCCAATCACCAAAAATGTGGTAAAATTTAAAAACCACGTTCAGACTCGTTCTGGAAAGTAATTCCAGTTTGATTTGGATTCTTACGCATCCTTATAAAGCGACGGCCGCATTGTTTAGGAAAGTTTTCCAGCACAAATAAATGCCACTCTTTTTTTTATTATGTTCAAATTATTTTTTATATCGCTAATTTTTTTTGTTTTACCTCTTCTCAACGTTATTGTAAAAGGCAAAATTAAAAAGATCATGAAATCCTTGATTTCATCAAGAGGAATTCACGAGCTCTTTTTTTCTCTCATTGTTCTATATAATTCCTTGCCTTCATTATATCTTATAAAGCATTGCAATCCCTACGTATCTACCTACAGTTTCTCTCAAGCAAGTCTTCTTTCTGAACTATCCCACAACGAACTTCCTTTATTCGTTAACATTTTTTCCTGTTTTCTCCTCTTGTGTTAATATTCGCAGCCTTTCCAGTTGTCCTTTTACATCTAGATACTATTAATGCTGTGGTACTTTGACTAAAATTTGCTGTCTAATATTCCTTTGATAAGAATTGAAATCTTTTCTTCGTGGATAAGAAATGCTACGAAGAACTTTCGACCTATTCAGTTTCTATTTACTTGAGAACTCGGTGTAACTTTCGATGTTTGTCTTCCTCCAAAGCTCCTTTTAGCAACTTCTACGTCTTCCTATATCCCTTTTTCCCCGTGGATGAATAATTAAACTATTCCTTTCAAAGACATCTTCCCATAAATCACTTTTTAAGGTCATTTCTCTGCATAAATATTACATCTCTCGTATCTTCTCTATCGTGTACCTTAACGATGAGGAACAGCTTATTGTGGGATCCTATGCCGTCAAAAATGTTACTTAACGAAAAATCGGCGATTCTCTAAATACGTTTCTGGCGTTTGCTGTTTGCTTTTTGTTAATTGATCTTGTACGTTCTTTGTCCGGTGATTCAGCCACCGAAACAGTTCCCCAAATACTCTTATTTGCTTATCATTCGTTGTCTCTAGGCTAAATAATATCCTCTATGTCTACACATAATATATAATTTTGCTTCTGAACGCAGAATATGTATTATGTCTTTCTTCAAGATCAATAAAAACCTTTTCCTCTTTTTATAATGATTGGCCTTCTTATAATAAATATTTTGGTTATCTTATTGTCGGAATGGTTTTCGTCTTTTTCGCTTTCATTATTGACTCATTTATATCTTCATGTACTAAAACATATATCTTTCGCACAATCCGAAAAATGTAAATTCAGTCAATTCACAAATCACGTTATCATAGTGCTTATAGTTTTAAGTTTTCCTTTTCTGCAAATTTTTTTTCCTATTACTTTGAATATTGAAAATGCGTACCTTTTCAAGATTTCTATAAAGATCTTCTGTACCGAATATGAGCAAATACTTGACAAAACTCCAAAATAATTTAATAAAATATAAAGCTCCTAATATTTACCGAGATCTCCAGGAATTCCTTAATATTGACACTATAAATTTGCAATTTTTTTCAAAAACCAACTTGAGCCCGCAGAATTATAAAACAGAAAATTTTTTTCTTAAAAGAGCAGAAAAAAAATTGAAGCAAGGAAAACGAGTTTGGTTTATCTTCAGGGAACGAATGTTGTACAAGTGCGCGAAATTCATTGCCAGATCGCTTTCTGTAGTCATTAGCATATCTTTTTAAGTTGTATATCAATTTATAAAATTCTGCTCTTATTGTCTACACCTTTTGTCGGTGTTCTATAAAAAAATCAAATCGACTTTAAAAAAATAAAAAATATATAATTAGGTACAGAATGAAATAAATAATAAGAAACAAATTATTATTATTGTTATATGTTAATAACTTTGATTTAGAGGCGATTACAGCTCTTTGCGGAAAAACTTTTGCCATTTTTTAGTAATTCCTTTCACTTCTTTTTTTCTATAGAAAAATGTTAGGATAAGTTAGAATCAAATAATTGTATATATTAATATATTTTACTGTATAAATAAAAACGATAAATATATTTTACTGATAATTCTTATTTCAACTTAATTTAATATGATTGAGTTACATAGGAATACTAGCTTTTAGATCAACATATATCTGAATAATTACTATTTAAAAGTTATTGTTGTTTTATTAATAATATTAAGCATTTGATATTTTGACATTTTCTCTAAAGATTATCAATCAAATTTAACTAATCTTCAGTTCACATTTAGGTGCAAAAATTAAATGTCATGAAATAATATCATAATTTTAATTTCATTTTTAGTTTTCTTTCTATCAATTTATGCTTGTAATAGTACTATATGTATTTAATTATTTCCGCTTTCTTTATCTGCTTGGGAACTTTCAAGTGCTCCAAGTTCTTTCCAAACGAGTTCAAATTTAAAAATCTCCACTATTTGATACTGAGTGATGCATTTTCAATTCAAAGATATCTTCGAAAATGATATTTTTTGCTTTGAATCTTTATATTAGATGATTCCAGTGCACTTTCATGTTGAAAAAATTCTTAGACGTCGACTTTCGGCCAGTTCATTAAAATACATTTTTTCTTATTTCAGGTATTTCTTTGTCGGATATGTAGCTACCTCAAATGATATGTTAAACGCATATAATAGTGCATTCGTCGTATTAAGAAACAAAAAATATTTTAATTTCCATTTACTTGGGATGGGTATCATTATTCAGTGACTCACGGCTGTGAAGTGTTTTAATATGGCTCAGTGTATAGTATCACGAACATTTATATTTTTAATTGTCGCCACATTTGTACACCTCGTAGTTATAACCTCACTAGCCGAACAAGGTAAGATATTTAGCATGATCGTCTGATTTACATTATCATCTGATTCATTACATCGTCTGATATTAAAATAACACCAAATAAAATTATCTTTTTGAAAATATTTGCTTTTTGATTTAGTATTAAAAATTTTATATGTAATGAAAAATATTTATTTTATTTATGCCATACTCTTTGTTCCACATTCATGATATCACTCTAGAATTTCACAATATTCTTATTAACTGTAAGAATTTTTTTGATTGGCAGGAAATTCTACATCCTTGGAAATTTGCAAATTTTTTTAATTAAAAAATTTGTTTTTTCTCTTTCAAAAAACTTTCCAGAGTTCCATTTTTAAATACTCCTATAGTTATATAAGTCCCAAAGAAAAATAAAGTTTTTAAATTAAGATCTTATTTAAAAATATTTTTCGGTCCGTGTTACATTACAGTCATTTTTTAAAATAAAATTTAAGCGAAAATTACTCAATTTCATTTCAAGTTATTAATTACGTTGCATTGTCCTTTAGAGTCCAATATCTAAGATCTTGAAAGAAGCCACGCTATAAAATACATTGTAATAAAAATATGATTAAAGAAACAAATAATATTTAAACTTCTTGTTTTTTAATATTTAAATTGCTTTTCCTATTGAATTTTTTGACATTTTAGCACTTCTGCCGCTAGGTTAATAAATTATCCTTATTTGACAAGCCTCGTGATATTTTAATTTATATTAACATTATTTCTTGTGCAAAAATAAATGTTATTCTTTTGTGACTGTGTAATAATCTCGTAAGGCAGAATAAGAACACTAATTTTAAAAGCTTAAATGGGTTTATCATTATGAGAACTTTAAAAAATTACCTCTTAAATTGAAAAAATATTGCTGACCATCTTTAAGGCAATTTGGTGAATCTCTCCTCCTTTTCTATTTACAAAGTGAATCCTGTAGATGAATAAATGGTAAAAGTCAGTATTTCTTAGATTGAATACGGTTTATCTCGTACATATTTCATCAGAGAAATTAACTTAACCTGAAGTTGAGGGCCGTCACTGAGGCGGGAATAAAGCCTTCCCTACACCCTGACATTCAGTCTTTATTGTTCCCATAATAGAGGTTTCATCTTACTAACTTAATTTGTCATTCCTTATTTCTCTAAACAAAAGTTTTGAATTGTTAATGAAGTTTCTCCTAACCGGGATTATTATTTTTTACGCCATTTTAGTTTTTTAGTTCCGTTGAGGAATTAAAAATATCTCAGTCTAAACCATAAAATTTCTTGTATAAATCTTTTTAAAAAAATTTAAGGCCAGTGAACCTATTGATGAGAAAATTTAGAGATACGATAGATTAATGGTAAAATTACGTCCATCAAAAAGCTTAAGTAATTGATCGCTCAGTTATGTAATTATTTGTAAATATAAGTAAAAATACATTTTTTTAGTCCAAATTGACAACGAAATTAGTCATAATACAAGAAAACATTTCATATCCTTTGATTATAATTTTCCAGATGAATTTTTATACTGAAAATTTTCACAACTGTAAGTGGTTTTAATAGTTTTACGAGAAACATTATGAAGGACTATATCAGACACAACTAGAAAACCCCATAATTTTATGTCTAAAGAAGCCAGTTTAGCCTAAGCTATTTACTTCTTTATTAATAATAATAATTATTATTAATTTTATATTTTAATAATATTATTTATTATAAATATTGTATACAATTATATTATTAAGGAATAACTTAATTATTAGGTATAATAATGTTCTTTTATAGTTATGTTTTTAATTATATTAAGAATAATAATTATATTGTTATTATTATTATTTCTAAATTTAAAAAATGAAGTCAATGTTTGTTTACTAATTTAATATTAAATAGATTGATTCATTCATCAAAAATCTTATAACTAATATTCATAAAAAACCAAGTTCAAATGGTATCGTAACAGTCTTAATAAATTTCATTAGCTAATGTGTTCATCCAAAGAGTTAATTTTGATATTAGAAGGAATTAAGATCTAAAATCAAGAAAATACTGAGAAGAATCAACTTTTCAAAAACTAAATATCTTGCAAAAATAATTGTATGAAGTTTATTATTTTTTTTAAAGTAATTATTAAACTTTTTTTTCTAAAAATTCTTATGAATAAATTAAAATTTGAAAATGTCAATAAGTGACCTATTAAAATTCAAATGAATCGATGGAACATAGAATTTTATATTTATATGTATATAATATATATATGATATATATATGATATATATATTATGTATTTATTATATATAGCATAAATATTCATTAAAGTATATGTTATAATTTTTAGGTCAATATTTTTAACGTTTGCTGTGATAAATATTAGAGCAAAAAATATTCTGAAAATAACTGAAATCAAATTCTGAAAAATAATTACATTTTTGATTCTGCTTTTTAAAAAAATTATGGACATTTTATTACATTTAAATCAATTTAAATGTAATTAAATGGATAAAATTTTTGAAATTAACCTCGTTTTTTAGTAACAATATATTATCTTCATTTTAAGTCAAATTTTTTTCATGTAGGCTGGAAAAATCTTTTTTTTTGTAATTACATATTTTGATAATAAATAGAACTTTTTTAATCATTACAAATATTGTACTATTAATGAATTTTCGTTTTTAAATTTCTAATGTCCAAAATCTATAATTTGAAATTGTTTTATATATTCAGAAAGAAGTTTCTTTATTATATTAAATGTCACTAGGTATAGTCTTGTACAAACAATTTTCATGTTAGAAAATTTGAAATGTTATTTTAAATATTAATAAAATGGAAAATTCGGACCAATGGATCTTGTACATTTTTCACTATTATATATATTAAACTGCAAATTACATAAAATCGCAAAAAAGATAGATTTAAGACGGTTTCAACTTGTGCTTGACAAGAACTTTAAATAAATACTCCCTTAATTTCTGTTATATTTTTATTATTATTTTTGAAATAAAGGAGAAAATTGACAGAAATATTTTCCTTTAATAATATTTTTCAGTTTTATTGAAATTTTTTTTTGAATTTAGTTTACTTTGTTTTTTTTCACTTAATAAGAGGTCATCCGCATAACCTCTTTTTGAACTAATTATTAATTAGATCTATCTTTCATTTCTTAATTTTGTAAACTTAATAATTATCATAATTGATTAATAGCTGTAAATTTATTTGTTATATACTTTTATATATTAATAAAATTGTTAAAAATTATGCTTTAAAATGCTTTGGGAAATTTCTTTTCCATAAATATGTTTTAAAAATCATTCTATTAAATTTGCACTGACTGCAGCCATTTAATGCACATCCCGTTTGAATCATTCTAGTGTTAGTCTTCGCCTTAGAAAACAAAGCTTACTTTTTATTCGTATTAATATCATTTTACTCTGCATTTTGATGATTTAAGGAGTTAATCATCAAAATGCAGATCGGAACCTGGATCTAAACTGCAAATTACATAAAATCGTAAAAAAGACAGAAATAAGACGGTTTCAAATTAAAATGGAATTCAAAAAATGGACCGGTATCAAGATTTAAGGCGTTAATAAATTCTTTTTAATATAAATTTATTCAAAGAATTTTTTAATATGTAAAATAGAGCTTTATAAATATGTTTTAATAAATGTAACAGTTTTTTCTTATTGATTTTCCTCCTTTTATCATTAATTTTATTGCGGTGAAATTCTTTCTTTTTGGCTTAAACAATCGATTAGCAATTATTGCATTTAAAAATTTAAGACAATGGATGGAATTAACTTGGAAAAAAGACAAATATAAAAATAAATTTTTGTTCAATTAGAGGACATGTTAACTTGTGTTATGTATTTTACATCAATGTTTTAGCTTCCTACGAGAAACAATAAAGAAATGAAATGACTATTAGATGAGTAAATATCATGAATGCTAAAATGCATTAGATGTAAGTAGTTTTTAGCATTGTGTAAAGAGTCTAAGAGATGTACGTTTAAAATCTGCTGGAAATTTCATAAATGTGAATCGTGAATAATTTTTCTTAAAGTATAGGCGTCTTCCATCTGAAATTGTATCAATTTCTTTCCTTGATGTATAAGAAAATTTATTTCAGGAAATAAATGATAAATTTTTAGATTTTTATTTTCAGACGTTTAGTAGGAGTTATTACAAAAAACTTTGTTTTATTAAGTGGAAACTTCTGCAGATTATGAAAATAACAATGACTTTGTATGACTTATTTGCAAATTTTTTTCACTCTGTGTTTAAACTGTAATTTTTTTAATTTTCCTTTACCTTCCGTTAATACGACTAGTGCAGCATGAAGAACAAATTACTGAAATATTAGACTTAAAGTAATGCAATCAGATAAGGTAAATTATCGTCGAAAAATTCAGATACCGGTCATAATTTTTCAAAAATTTGAAAAACTTTCTTTCGTTAATTTGCAGTTTAAACAGAGTAATTTTTTTAAATGTCCGACGCAAATTTCCACTTATCATCAAAGGAAATTAATTTTTGATTTTATTATTCTATACAAAAAGGATAATCCTAAATTAATTTGAACCAAATTGTAATATTTTAGAGCTTCATTTACTGAGGAGCTCTTTTCAAATGTTAATTTTATATTATTGTTAGTCATTTTAATTTATAAATAATTTTTAAAACTGACTAAATATGACAATAATTAGAAAAATATTTTTTGAAATATCAAGCTATACTGTTTGATACTGTTTATTTGAATTTTCATTCAATTTAAAAGTAAATTTTTTGAGAATCATATGCCGTTAATATGATCTTCCGAATTAATATTTTATCAATTGAAAAAGTAAACGGGCATTGTGACCGATATTCAATTTAACAGTTAATTAAAATCCGGATTACCATAACGTCAGAGCCTTTAAAATAATAATTCACCACAAAGTTACTCTTCATCGGTTGGTCATTTAAGTTCGGAAATTTTCCACGTTAATAATAATTTAAATTGTATTTTACTGATAACTACTAATGGAGATTAATCCTTTTGCCATATTCCCTAATGAGTAAGCAACTTCTAAACTTATTCAATGCTGTCACAGATATTGGGAATTCCTCTTGCATTTTCCTCTCCAAAAAATTTATTCTGCACATAAATCATCCAAAAATTATATGAGGGAGCGTGAATCAAAAAGAAAAAGAGGAATTTGCAAAACTTCTGTTACCATGGAAAATCTGATTTGGTGTTACTATTCCCTTATGCGTTACCAATTTATATCGTGTGCGTTCCCCTAAGTTCGCATATGGACATACTCACTGAGGAATTTCAGTGCGTTCGATTTAAGAAAGGCACATTCCAAGACCTCATTATATTTGGTTCAAATTGACAAATTTATAAAATATGAAGATTTTTGGAGCTGGGAAATATATCTGAAAATCATTCTAATTGATTTGACTAAACGAACAGACGAAGAATAATTTTAACTTAAGATATAGAAATTCTCAAACTTCATCTGAAATGGCCCAATATGTACGACTACCGAGGCTAAATCTTAAAGGTCTGCCAATGGCTAAATTCAAAAGCTCGAGAATGCAAAATAGGTTTCTGCAGCTGCAGCCTACAAAAGCTGCTGGGTTTTGGACCAAATGTTCTATGATTAATGGCATGTGTAAGGTCATAGGTATAAAAATAAAAACATTCAGATCAGGAGTTCAAATTCCAGTGGCATGAATTTTAAGGTCAAAAAGTAAAATTCATTCCACTTTATTTTTCAAGAGACCTCGCAACGGTTTCCATTTGTACCAATTATCTCAGTTGTTGGAAAGTTAATAATTAAAAATGCTTAAAATGGGAAAATTTTCGTTAAAATTTTCGGCTATTGTGAATAATTTACGAATACGAACATGATGATAAAAGGGTCTAGTTTTATTATTCATATTAAACCGTATTGCTTAAATATAATATATATACATATATATGAATATAAATGTATAAAATATCATCTATTTAGTGATTCTCGTTTGAATTCATGAGCTTGATTTTGTTATAAATATTACTAAGAGTGGACCTAAATTTAGAAAATATAAATAAGCTTGAGATATTTTAAAACAGTTTTATTTAATATTTTTTATAAAGTCAAGAATAATTATGGAATTACCTCACAAAGAGCTGAAATAATTTACATAAACTTACTGCGCGTTGAAGAAATTATTTTATAAAATCTTAGGAAAACATAATAAAACAAACTATATGGTTTAAATAAATCTGTAACTATTTCAGAATTAAAATCTCTAAAAAACATTTCTTGAAAATTGCTAATAAATTATTAAAAACATTAATGAAGAAAGAAATTAATAAATACTCAGCAGAATTAGTACAGTCAGTAGTTTAGTAAATATTAATATTATATCTTTAGAATTTTAATGTAAAAAATAATTTGAATTTACATGAAATAGCAGTTTGTGATAAATTTTAATTGTTTTTAATATAATATTAGCCTCTTATTAATAAGTAATAATTAATATACGAAAATGGCTAAAAAATGAAAACTAAAAATAAAGAATGAAGTTCCAGTTTCTAGTTCGGGATTATCATAAGGAATAAAAATAATTAATGTATGATATTTGATAATGCTTCTATAATACTTTAATGGAACGCTTTAAATTATTTCATGTATGCTGAAAATACACTAACAGAATTAAACTAATACCTTTGAACATTATCTCATAAATCAATTTATAAATCACAATATTTCAAAACTTCAATTTTATTGCGAATTTTCAAAAAAAGTCAAAAAAATTTGCTTTGAGTGTTATTTACCATTTTCAAATGTGGCAATATAACACAATTAATAAAAAGATTGTTTAAATGAAAAGATTTTGTAAAAAAAAAACAAGAAACAGTGTGAATATTGCTCTATGTGTCATCTGACTTCATCGTTTAGAATGAATTGCCAATTCTAAGGAACAACGTTTGATATGATCACTAGATAAAAACTTCAAATGCACCGACGATAAATATTCAGCTCTAAATTTGTTTAAAACTTTAATCATGTAAGAAAAAAATGGTTTTGCACTTATGGTTCTTCTATAAAAATATTTTATTGACATTTGAAATCTAAAGAATTACAAATGCCCAAAAAATATATCTATAAATGAAGTCTGCACGAATGTTACGTCCCTAATTCATAAATCTTTATTAATTGTGTTACATGATCAATGATTTTGCAATAAATTAAAACCCGAACATTACGAAATTTTGTTATTTTAAGTTATGAAAATTACAATTTAGAAGAGAAATGAGTTGAAAATATGGAAGTAGCACGTTGCTTCACGCTCAAAGAAAAAACATTTGATTTTGAATTTCACAGTCCTGGCTAATTTTAAAATAAAACTTTTGGTCTAAAAGAAAGCAAATCGCGCTGCTTTATCGGGACAATAAATTTGACATTGTTAATCAATTATTCACTTTTACCTCACTACTTAGCTTAAACATTTTAAATAAGGAATAATGGATAAAATTAATTAATTATAATTTTAAGAGTAAAACTGGAATAAAATATGCAACAGTATGGAAACAAAAACATGTATAAAATTAGAAACTTATATTTTTGTTTAAAACACTGATTGCTGAAAGAACAGTTTTTTTAATGTTTTAAATATTCAATGTAAGAAAGACACTGAAACTTATAAAAAATTTATGAGATATTATAACCTGACATATTTATTTTCCTTGTGATATATGGCACAGTTCAATATTTGATCAAAATAACTCACTCCGAAACTTACAATCAACCAAGGAATAAAATTAAGGAATCGGGAAGAAAATTAGAATATTAGTTCTTTATTTGTTCATAGCATATAAAGCTATTAATTCTTTCTATAATGTATTTCATCCGAATAATTTAAAATCTGGTTTTTTATAACTAATAATATTTCTTCTAATTCAGAAATGAAAAATAAAAAAAATATATTGAAATTAATATATATTTATATAATTGTAATTATTAATAAAAACCGTATGTTCCAATTAGAATGGAATAAATGAAAAACTAATTGAAATTTGAAAGCAAGTTTTGATCGATTACTTGCTCCAATTTTTATTTCTTATCTGTTTAATTGTAAAACACTAGGGATTTATTTAAATCAAAATTTAATATTATTAAAGCCTTCTCCTTTTTCTCAATTCTTATAATCGATAAAAATGAATCGCGTGATAAGCAACTATATCATGATTAAAGTGCGTGAAAAGTTATAATGAAGAATCGAAAATCGAATTGAGAAATGTTTGTAGCAAACAAATGTGTTGAAAGCAATGTATAATTACCAAGGAAAACAAAATTTTGGAAGAGATTTATTGTCGCTGAGGGATTGTGAATCAATTTAAATATGTTGGTCAGGCAAAAGTCATCAAACATCAAATCGAAGAAGAAATTCGTCCTGTGGGATTAGATTTTATAACGCAAACATTGCATTTTGCTCTCGCTCAATTTAAGCTCTAGGTCGGGGGAGCTTTCCCGAAAGGGATTTAGCCAGTTGATAATATTTACAACGCAGAGAATTCCTGATTTTATGCTAAACTCAAACGTCAGGTACAATATTTCATTTGCGACCGAGGCGCTAATTCATTCGCATCGAAAATCAATAAAATAATTTCAAATAATTTTATTTTATATTCTTCATAAACTTTTATCACGCATATTATTTTCAATATTTTTTTTCTGTCTTGAAGATTGTTTACGACATACTTAAGATTTAATTACTACAAAATTAAGGTTTAAAAATCAAGAAGTTTATAAAAAATTAAAAATTGCTTTTTATCTCTTAAGAATCATTTTGTTTTTAGTTAATCCCAACATAAAATTCCTTATATAATTTTTGTTGCAAAATCATAAATAGTTTAAATAGTTACTTTTTCAAATTGTATTGAGACATCAATATTCAGAATTATGTTTATTTTAGTTTACAGTGTATATTAATTCAGACTTATTAATTCATTACTAACAAAACCGTTAATAGGTGACTGATTTCAAGTAACTTATTACGCTGCCTTTGAGGCCTGGACACTGGCAAATACGAAAAATATCAAAAATATTTTACCCAGAAAATAATACAATCTTTTTAAGTAATTTGATTTACTTAAAATGACAAATTTTTCTCCTAATCCACGATAATTTTGCTATCATAATAAGTTGTCATCAATTATTGTACAATAGTTATATATTTTATACTGAAATAATATGTAATTTCTTTTGTGTCGGAAAAAATTTCTAAACATTTTAATATGTAATTAAAAGATAAATAAAAATTTATTTTTAACAAAAAAAATTAAATGGGAAAGTAGAGGGAAATTTGGAAAACCTTTCTAGGCTTTTTTAATTTCAATTGATTTTTCAATTTTTAGTCCTTTAGTTCTATTGATCACCTATTTTCTTTCTTATGCTTTTAATATTCGAATTATTATATTTCGTTATTATTTATTTAATGTTTCGCTTTTTAACAGTTTATAAATTAATAAATTTTTCTTTGACATGACATTACAACTTTCTCTTTGCAAAAACTTGAAATTTTAACTCCAAAATTGTAATGAAAGACATTAGAAAAACTGATGAGAATTACTTTTTGAAAATCTTCTATGGTATTTATAAAAAAAATTTTTATGCCATCTTTCCTTTTTTAAAACAGAATACTTAATGAAACTACCCAAATTCCATTTTAATATTATTAATGATAGTTTAACTTAGTTCTTAATTATTTAACAGATTTGATGTTTTGGGTGTTTATCTTAGCTATTGTAAAATGACATCGATTGACGTTAAGTATTTTCATTTTAAGTTATTTAATATGTTTTCTTTATAGAAATAATTTTAGAATAATAAAAAAGTTTTCACACAATCGAAAAAGATGCATTATTTTGAATAAAAGCTGATAATTGTGGGTTTTATATCCTGGCACTAATAAATTTAAAAGAACATTTGGTTTTAAATTCATCTAAAAATTAAAAACAAAAAAATGAAAAAATTTTGAAAATTTGAATGCCTTAAACTTTACTAAAATTAATCTTCAAATGTTACTTCTACAGAAATAAAAACTAAATGAAATATTCTTTACGTAACTTCGAAAATAAAAGTTTCATGCCAAAGCATTTTAGACAGTTTGACTTTGCTGGTGAGTTTTTTCCTGAAATAATGGAACCATCAATATAACACAATATAAAGTAAAATTGAATATTCATGTTGTTTAAAGAAGCAGGCATCTTCGGCCTCGGTTCATACTTGGCTTTGACACAAACAGCTCTTCACAGAGAGAAAATTTGACAGGAAGAAAAACTAATTAGTTAATGCCTCAAAATAAAAAAAATGTTTACACTGTAGAAGAACTATAACGCATAATATGAGGTAAATATATGATTTAAATTTATAGAAATTCAATGTTTATGGGTAACTGATTTACTAGACTTATTATCCCTTTATCACAAATGTGTACCCTAAAGCTATAGGCAAATTTGCGGAGGAAGTCTTGCTTTTCATACAAGAAAATGATTATCGCCTTTTTTTGAATCTCTTTTTTTTGGATGCTATTGTTCAAAAAGTATCAAATACGATATATATCAAGATAAAAGCATATACTACGATTTGATCATTATTAATAAAAATAATATCAGTACATAAAGTGACATTTTCAAAATCTTTTTAGATTCTAGAAAAACAATCTCAATTTTGTCACCATTCACTTGTTCCTGAAGAGGTTTTAATGTCTAATACATACAGAATATATCATACTTTGAAAACAATCTTTAGTAATTATGTTTATATTATATAAGGTCAGCTGGATTATTAAAATATAATTTGCCCATAACTATTTAATTTAATATCATTCGAAAAATTTTAAAACATGAATATGAAGATTTTGCAGAAAATAAACAAAATTGTTTTAATTTACAATTTTGTATTTTACAATCGACACGAAAAAATTTATTCTTTCAGTAACAATATAATAATGTATAGAAATTCATTTATATTTTATTCAAATTATATATATATATGTATACATACATAAAATGTATGTCATAAGATTAAAAAAATAATTTCTGAAATTTTAAGAATTTTATGTAAATTATCAAATCATGTATTGAAAATAATGCGGATAATAATATTATGCGTGTTAAAAAGAGGAAACCGTTTTATCGCAGTTACTGAATCTTTTGATTTGACTACATATGAAATAGAACATAATATTTAAGGCTGGAAAAATTCTGCAATAGTAATGCGTCATATATTACATATAAATAAACAACTCTACTGTGCAAGTATAAATCAAATTTGTTTCCAGCAAGACCCCATGTACATGTCAAATTATGAATGTGAGTCCCATAACGATTTCCCTTATTTCATTCCTAACCTTATTTTCTGAATTTCCCAGAGGTACTCACCAGTTCCCTTCAAGTAACCGAAAAGCACTTTCTAGAAATGATATTAAAATAGAGAAGTTAATTTTTAGTTTTATTTTGTTCTCAAAAGACAATCTTAGTTCAAACTATACTACAAATAAGTTTTCAATTTTATAGATATAAATAAGTTTTATTCTCATGTTGTTTGTTTTGTTATATTAGATAATGCAATTATTGAAGTTCTGGGCTTCGGAATACATACATAAAAATTTTAAAATTTTAACTAGAAGTTTTGAAGACAATCATGCAATATGCATTCTATAAAAAATACTATAATAAGCTGTCCTAATGTGCAGTTAGCAAACAACTGTTATCTTCAGTTTTCAGGCGATTTTTTGAACCTAAAAAATGTATATGAAACGGCATCGGATAAAAATTTTCTACATGATTTACAAAATTGGGAATGATTCAAGTTTCTGTCACTTCATAACAAGGTTTCAAAATATCTCGGAGGCCGAAATTTGGTAGAATGTATTTTCGGGAGCTTCTCATGAAAATGAGCTGTTATTAAATGATTATATCGTCTATCAATCTTTCTCACACCGTCTCCATTTTGACTTCCAGTTATCTAATATGGATAGGATCCAATATCGTTGTGACTTGGCTACCCTCCATAACGCGACGCTGGAAAGATTCTTAACTAGAAAATTTAAATTTAAGATTGTTTCCCGCCACATTTTTATTTCTCGTTTCATCGGCTATCGATATTGGGAATGGCAGGCCAAAAAAATTTGGGAATGCTGGCAAATGAGCTGAAAAAGCGAGTTTTCCATATTTCAAGGGAAATAGTGTTGCTGTTTCCCTTATAGTTATTTATCTGAGCGCTTCCAGTATAATTAATTAGTTTATATTGAATTTCGAGAAATTTCAGAATTTCCTAGTTTCCTATTTTGATTATATTGTTTTTCATTTCTTAAAAAGAATTACTAATTCAACAGTAACAAAGTTCTTTAACGTTTCTTTTATTTATTTCTGCCGTATGAAAGAATAAATTTTTTGCTGTATAACTCTGATTGTCTTTTATTTCCTCAATTCTAACACTAATTATTTAAATCTCTTAACAAATGAGATATCTTTAACAAATATCTAAGTTCATTCGGATTTTGGATTTGTGAATTGATTCATTCATTTCGGAAACTGAATTATTGGTCATTTTTATTCTGATTTTCTACTCCTTAATCATGTTATTGCAAAATGAATTTGCCAGAATAGAAAAACTTCAAAATTAGAATAAAGATTTACTCGATTTCACAATATATTCTTTAGCAAGAATTTTGCAACATAAAAATTTTTTTCTTACTTTCACTTAAAAAGTTTGTAAAATAAAATATAATTGTATTGGTTTAGCATGTCACTAGCAAATTTGTTCTGAATTATTTTAAAAATATAAATGATTCTGATTTAAGGAAATTTCAGTGAATGGTATTAAAGTGTGAAAATGACAGCTTTAAAGGCTTTAAGCTCAGGATTTTTTAAACGAGCAAGAGTGGTATATTTTTTGTCTTCTTCAGAACCTGAGAAGTTATTCTACCTCATGAAAAAGGGGAACATTACACGGGAAATAAAAGGATAATAAAAGAGGAAGAAAAGGAGAAAGAATTAGAATAACGTTATAATCCATTTTGACGGTTTCCGTTTCTACAGTGTTAATGTCACCCCAGTTTCTGAAAGAATGATTTGTTGCCCCATAAAATAAAAACGAATTTTTTTCACATCTTCCTCAGCCCCCTAAAACCTTAGATTTATTTTAATTTTCGCTTTTTGACATCCTGTTTTGATTGCTAACAACAGAGCACACATAACAATAATTTTTTTGTGATTGTCAAATAATATTTCAAAATATGATAACGGATTTTGCGTTTAACAGCATACGTTTCTGAAACATTTTTAAGCAAATTAAGTAGATTTCAAAGATTATGAACTTTTATAATTTAGCTATCAATTTCTTATTTACAAGAAATTTTACACATGAATATAAAAATTTAAATTAATGTGACGTTTTAAAATAGTAAATTTTTTGCTTTTTCAAGAAGGATAAATATCAAAAATGGCAAAGGATATAATCTTGTGTTATGACCGTGGATTAAATGATCTAACTCATAAATAAAATAATGTGAGACATACAATCCACGTCAACCTTATAAAAATAAATTGGCTCTTACTTGTTCATATAGGTGCTTTTTTTTTATTATTGTTACGTTCTTTATACGGAAAATAGCCTCAACATCTATAACATATATATAAATATAATAATGTTTACTTTAATTCATGTTTTTATACTGCAGCCATGGCCTTGATTTTGCATTGAGGAAAACTTTGCAAATTTAAAAAAAAGGTTCTGCAAAAGAACAATAGTAATAATTATCTAATTAAAAACTTCAAATATTATCCAGAAGGTAAGTTTCTTAATTTTCAAAAGAAGTTTAATAAAAATATAAGCAATATTTATAATCATATGATAATTAATCATAATAATATATATAATCAATAATAATAAAAATTCTTATGTATTATAAAAATAATTTTTAATTTTATTTTATGCTTTCAATACTATGGTCATTGAAAAACTATCTTCTGCAAAAACTGCTTAAAATTATTTAAAAGAATTCTTTCTTATTTAAGATTTCAAATTTTGTTTTTTAAAAACAATACCAGGAAACGATAAAAAGATTGATGTGTTATAAACTGAGGTTTTGAAAGTTTTAAATAATCTTTTATTTTAACAATTAATTAAATTAATATTAAATTATAAATAATAATAAAGATAATTAAAGGATAATTGCTTTTTTCCTAATTTCCTCAGTCTTTTACCATCATTCTGAATCATCTTTACAATCATTCTGAATTATTGCAAAACAGATCTCTTATATATAATATCAGTTACTGACAAGATTAAATAATTTTGGTAGCAATTATCTTTTTACATACTAAATTGCTTAACAAAAAGAGTCTAATGTATTTTTTTAAATAAACCAATTTTAATTCTATCGCCATTAATATATCAATTTAAAATTTACGTTTCCCTGTTATAAAAGTTCTTAAACTAAGTTTTAAACCTGAAAAATTGATATAATTTAGTACTAAAAAAACTATTTTATACATTTAAGCGCAGTTGCTCCTTCTGTTGTGTATCATATTGTCGTTATGTTATTATGTATCATGTTAAAACTTTTTTAAGTGAAGTTGCATTTATATTATGTAAGAAATAATTTTTGAAGAAAAGATATTTGATAATGGAAAAAGTGGTGAAGACTAATTTGCATCGTTATAGAATATATATCTTTCTCTAAGAACCTTTCTCTAAGAAAGGTGATATCTTGAATAAGATGGCTCTAAAAATTTGAAAATCAGTTTCGAATAAATATTGTAATTCAGCAAGAGATTTCCTGTTTGTAACAAATAAAATCCAAATTACTATCATCATTAGATAATTATCAATTTTGGCAAAAAAAGCCTTCCAATCAATTTTTAGAAACATGCTTACATGGAAAACTATAAAATGCAAAATAAGACGACAGGGAAATTTATAAGAACAGGTTGAATGATATCACTGTTCATGAGCAATTCATTTTTATGTTTTACATAATTTATGCTTTTATTAAAAAAAATTGTAACATAATCTTTATTGAATTAGGTAATCTTGATAACAGTTACGTTTGTCCGTATTTTCATTTGAATACAAAGATTTTTAAGGTCTAGCGACAAGGTAATTCCGATTGATATAAATCAAAATCGACAAAATTGCGTTAATAATACATTTTGGAATTTCTCTTTTCAGCTGAGCAGAATGCAAGTTCTAGCTGTACAAATTGACAAAGAATATAACAACAAAAAATATTTGTACAAATCAGTTATCTGCACCACTTTATAAAATGGTGCAGATTTTTTAATAAAATGAATTATTTGCATTTCCTTAAAATTAATTACAATATAATTCGAATTTTTGAAATTAAATCTATGACATACTTATTGATTTTTAATGTATCATATACCTATGCATTTGAAAATTAAGGCAGAATACTCGAAATAAACTTAGCATTTATTATTAATAATTTGCATTTCAAATCATTTTATGATAGCAATAAAATATTTTTATTGAACAATAAGAAAAGGTAAAACGGATACTTTCAAATTACAAGAATGAATAGAGTGACAAAAAAAATAAATTTGTTATTTCTAGATATGAAAAGACTTCTTTTGATGAAATTAATCTGGTGGATAATTCCAAAATGCCCAATTCCAAAAGAAGTTAATTAACAAAAGGTATATGCAAAATATTTTGCAAAATATTTTATGAAATTATTTTTTATTTATATTTAAAATATTTAAAAAAAGAACTAGAGAAATTTAATAACTTTTTAGTTTAAATTGACAAGTTTTATAACCAATTTAATAATGAATAAAAGCAACAAAAAACATCGAATAAAATGAGAATAATAATAACTAAATCAATTCTCTCATCTCCTAAATTTGTAAGGTACATCTTCAGAACGGGGATAGTTATTTCTATGAATGATCATCAATTTTTTTATATACGAAATCATTTTGAAAGAAGTATAGAAAAATGAATTTTACCGTAAAAGATACTGATTGATTTATTCATAATGAAGAATAAAAGTACATGAAATATTATATACTGTTCTATGTAATATTTTCTGAAAATTAAAAAGTTATATACAATTCACACACTCATAAACATACAAAAGATTCAGTGTTCTTATACTTATTTCGGATTTATCTTTGGAATTTTTTCTTTATTAATCCATATTTGTATAATTAGAAACTGTTCTCATTAAGGAAATTATATATGTATATATATATATATACATTTTAAGACATACAGCTTATTGTTATTTATTTCGATTTACATTTAAGTGGGTACTAAATATTTAGACTAAACGGTTATTTTTTTAAGGGAATTGCTTATTTAAAAAATTAATTCATTGGTCTGTCTTTGAAAAATTTAAATTATCAGCAATATCCTTGGTTAGTACAACTTTACTTTTTCTACTAGTTTGCAACTTAAACATAATTGTTTCTCATAGTAGTTATTCTTCATTAGATTTTTTAACATAAAACTAAACAATTTTGTTTATATCCTAAATTAATATTTAAATGTTAAAAGTTAATGGAAAAATAAAATTTTCGGTAGTACTCAATAAAAGAGCACTAATTAGGTTATATATTTTTTCGATAAGATAAATAAACAGCAAAATACTTTTTTTCAGAATGATTTAAAACCATATATTTAAAAAATGACTTTTTCTCTTAGTTGTGAAAAGAATTTCATAACAAAAAAATAAGTTATTAAGATTCAATTATCTCACACATTCAGTTAGTTATTCTACCTTTGTTTTTATTACAGATTGTTTTCCTAATAAATTATCTACATTTCTAATTCTTTAATTTCTACAAATCTTCAAAATGTCATTTTATTATTACAATAATTAAAATTTTTATAACAATAATTTTCATAATTTTACTTAAGGATATTTTAATTTACATTTATTCTACTATTATTATTTAATTATTATTATAGCTGATAGTAAAGTTTAAAAATTTATTTTACTTGAGCCTAACTATAATTTTTCTAAATAAATATGTACTCTAAATTAAATTTATAACTTTAAAGTCTGAATGATTATTACATAATATGTAGTAATCAAATTTTACTTTATTAAAAAAATATAAATCTAATTTTATTATAAAGAAAACCAAATTTGTTCTGAACAGATGTAATTTTTATTACCTTAAATAAGTTTGTGAGGAAATTAGGGGTTACTTAAATTGTTTTTACTGCAAAATAATTAATGCTTCTAAAACTCCTGGGCCAGTATGAAATCTGATGTACAATATTAAAAAGCAACGAAAGGTATTTTGCAATAAACTCTATGAGTTAAAATAAAAGAAATAAAAACTAATAGTAATTAGAATAATTATGAAAAACTAGAGAAAAATTTTATTAGAAAAACTAATAATAAATAGAATAAAGGAAATAAAAAATAAGGAAGTTTCTAAAATATTGTCTAACTTCATCAAGCTATAAAATATTAAAAATCGTAAGGAAAGTTCTAATTTCGAAGTAAAAATTCAAAAGTTAAAATTCAAACGATTTACAATAATTTCCTTTAAATATCTTAGCTAAACACGTTTAAAGAAAAACCAATTGAGCCTTCAATTAAAGATAGAAAGACAATAAAGTTCTGCGAATAAAAGAAGCATTAAAAAAAAAAATAAAACTGGAAAAGTGTTTGGGTTTTTAATTTCTGCATTTATTTAAATTGTAAGCATCTCGAAATAAAAGGGCAAAAAATGATTTTCCCACGAGAGTTAAGATATTTTAAGCTGAGAAACTGGAAATTTTTTAATAAAAGTAGCTTTGACAAAAAGACTGAAAAGGTTGCCAATAGACCAAAGAAAGATAACGAGATTGTGTCAGATAGAATGAAATGAGGAAGACGGGACTTCTGATGGAGTTTTCATTTGCAACTCAAGAAAGGGAAGGCAATATGAGAAAAGGAAGGAAAAAGGTATCAAGAGCTTGCTAATTTTACTTCTAGAAATTTCTAATTAAAAGAAAGATATCCATAATAAAAAGCGCAAATTTAATTTATTTTTAAAAATTTAATCATTCAGAAATTATGAGTGCCAAAGAAAATTCTTCACTCCTTGCCATGTAAAAGCGAGTGAGCTGCCTGCGGATTTATCCTTTTTCACAAATGATGGCAAAAGATGGCGTGAAAACGCAAGGTATATGAATAAATGAAAATGTGGAAATAAAGCCTCGTTTTATCTTAAGATGCAAACATTAGACAATTCTTTTTGACCGGTTGCATAAAAGCATGGAATATAAATCTTTTGACGCTTTCATTGGAGTGTGAAAGTTGGCGACCTTTTTAGCAACAAGTGATGGGCAAATTCCACACCACTGACAACCTTATTCGGAATAAGACGGATTTCTGTCACTACGTTTTATCATTCGAACTCAAAAGGAATTTCCAGTATTCGGTTTTTCAATATCTTCGTCCTGCAGGTCTGGTTTATTCAAGTTTGGGATACAAAAAAGGTTCAATAATCCTTTTTTTCTTCTAAAGCAAGTCTTTTTTTTCCTAAAAACCTCAATCACATCATCGATTTTTCTTCTTTTTAGCTCTGTTTACTTTTTCCCAGAAGTTCCAATAACTTCTTTTTAAGCGCAGAATAAACTTTTTTCTACTTTATGGCAGATAATATGACATAAACTTTCCAGTATTTTTGGAAAATCTAAATCCTGTATGATTCCTTTGCATCTCCAAATTTCAATTACTCTTCTCAAAAAATTACTCCAAAAATATTTTGCCAGTTTGGAGTGTTATGTGTAAAATACTTGAAGAAATGTGTTAAAACATCAGATCCAAGAATAGCAGTAATTAGTTTCAATTAAAATAAAGATTAAAGATATGTGAAAAATTAAAAAATTCTGGTTAAACTTAATTTTAAAATAAAAAGTCCTTTTCTTTTAATGTCAGAATTAACTGCAAAACTACAAATAAAAATTATTTAAATTAAACTGAAAATATAATAAATATAACTGAATAATAATATTAATTTAAACTGAGAATGAATGTAGATGACACTGAATAAAGTCAGAAATACAAGAAGAGTATAGAAAATCAACAAAGATTATTGAAAAATAGAGATTCATGTTAGATTAATTTTAGTATAAATTGGACAGAAAACTGTCTCGATCGTTTTTTGCCATTTGTGAAATATGTTTTACATCCTTTTTATGGCACTTCAATGGAATAACATTATAAAATATGTTATACTCTTACCAAAAATTATATGAGTAAGGATCAAGTAATTTTTTTTCAGTAATATGTAATATACTTTCTAAACTTTTTTAGATCAATAAAAATTAGAAAGAATAAGATTTTGATTTATAAATTTATATGTTTTGTATTTAGATATGAGAAAAGTTTTTCAGTGTCTAAGGCATGTATTTTGCTTAATATGTAAAAATATAAGTATGGAAAGTTTTTTTTTAGTGTGCGTTGATAATTGAAAATTTTTTTAGTTTTTATTTAAGCAGAAAAAAATTGATTTTTATTAATATCAGTTACCAGATTGGTAACTGCTAATGATTAAAGTTAAACCAAAAATCTTTTATCCTTTTTTTTCATACTGAAATATTTTTACGTTCATTCGAGATCAAGATGCCAAAATAAAATAATGAAAATTAAAAATTTTGAAATTTTAAAATGCTGAAGAAGTTTTTAATATTATATTTTATTAGCAGAAACATAATTATTAAACATACTGATTGTTATAACTGATTAACAAAAATATTAAAATACAGAAATGAGAAATTAGAAAGCAGAAGAAACATCATTTTTAGCAGCTGATGTTTCAATTATATAAAATGATGTAAAATTTTTGCTTCAATTTTCATTCTTTCTCAACAGTCGGGAAGATTTTCCAAAATCAAAATTTGGCAGTTTCTTCTTTCACCAAAAAACAGATTGCATTTGCTGTTGGTGACCAATTCACGTGGTTTTTGAAAGTGATTTGAAATCTTCAAGAGATGTGGCCAAATTTCCATGCCGCAGAATTGAAGTTGCGAAAATTTTTTGTCCGAGAAAAAATTTTTCTTTTCTACTTTCTTTATCTAACCTTTCTTCTGCTTATAAAAGTTAAAATTGAAATCCCAAAGTTACAAAAACAATTTTGCTAGAAGATAAGCAATGAGATGATACTTATTACAGTAACCGAGGCAAATATCTTGGATTTATATTTCTTGAGCTTAGGATTTTACGAATTACACTTCATTAGCGAATTCTCCCCAATGTAGGCCCACGAAAATAACTTTTCGGCTCTTCAATTTTATATTCGTGTGAAACTTTTAAATAAATTGTGAAGGCAGATAGAGACCGCAGAAAACATTCGTAATTACGAGAAAACCTCATTAAATACGAAACACTAAGAGAAAGGTTGTGAAAAGAGAGGACATTGTCAGAGTTGAGGCCGGGAAAAAGAGAACAGCTTTTGATCACCCGCTGTAACGCATTCTTGTTTTTTAATTTCATTTATTTTCCCTTCAAGAGGAAATTTCCTTAATTTTTCCACTTTTTTTTCTTCTTCTGCTTAACTAGATTTTCACATGCAGCCAAAATTTAAAAAGACACATATATAGATATGTTTTTGGGATTTAACACTGACTGAGACATTAACTGACATATAAATGTATATACTTATATGTTTAATACATAAATATAAACTAAATATGCTGACAGATAAATGTATGAGGATATTTAAATGACATAAATGGATAAATGACCAGATATTTTTATTTTCAAAATAAGTAAAATTTGCTTCTTTATTTAATAATGCTGAGATTATTTAAATTGCATTAATTTGATTTTAAAACGTCAAGAAAAATATAATTTAAAGGCCTTTGATAGTGTGAAATTAAGCATGAATTTTATTTAGCGAATGCTAAAAGATGAAAAAAGATGGTTAAAGTAAATAGCGTGATGCACTAAAACTCTAGATTGTGCTTGGTTACAATCAAAGGAACCTAGCATTCACCAGCCACTAATATTATTACTTTTGCTGACTTGAGTTCATTAAAGGTGTGGTGGGATGCTTTCGTTAACTACTTGAGGGCAAACTAGCAATCAAATTCCGCTTTAAAGAAAATGATAATGCCTCTCAAAGAGAAAATTTCACAAACTCTAATGTTATCTTCTTTTACAGCGGTTGGCCATTGTGATGACCGAAAGGAAGTGAAAATTATCATTAAAATAAACATTTGAACACAATTGAATATTGTCTATCTGGAAGCGATATTTATACTATGCGCCGAATAAAATATCATTTCATTCAAATGGATTTTTATTCTTAGACTAATATATATAAATTAGAAATGGTGAATTTATAATATATAAATATATATGTATCACTAAAGTAAAATTAATCAATGCTTATATTTATATAATAAATGTAAATTCACGCTAATAGTGACCGTATATGTTTCTAGGAAGTGATTTCTTTTTAAGCTTGTCTTATAATTTAAATTTATTTTAAAATTTCACACATGTAATATATATAAAATAACAAATTTCCTCTCTTCATAAAAATTTTTTTATCCGTTGAATGAATTGCCTTTTAAATTTCAACTGATATTGCAGTAATTCGAAAGATTTAGAAACGATATAAAACAGAGATTACAAAAAATTTAACGATTTTCTTCATTTTTAAAGTAATTTTCAAATTTTCAGTGGTATTTGCGAAACACCAATTGAGCCAATGAGGATCAGAATAACATTATTATTCGTCTCAGATATAGTTTATGTGAAAAAGATGATGTAGAAAAAAATTTGACAAGAAAAGGGAATTTCCGACGGTAAGTTAGGGATATAACTTCTGAAAATATCTGTTGCGTTGCTTTGAATTGAAATTATATTTTAAAGATTTTTAGTAAAAAAATATTTTTCCTCTTCGAAACGCAAAAATAAAAATAAGGAAAAAGGGAAATAAGGCAAAATAGAATAAACGAGTGGGTAGCTTTCTATTTAAGAATGAGCTATGGTTGAACGCTTGTTTACAACTTGACTCTAACATAAAAAGCGTTTTGACGGGTCTGCGGATTGAAAAAAGTACAAAAATAATTTTGTTAAACTCCGAGATCTTAGTGACCTTTTGCAACAACAGACACGCAGTCTTTTTCTTCTGGGAGCTGAGCCATTTATGGCTTGTTCGGAAAATATAAAGCAGACTCGTTATTTTAAATGCTTCTTCATAAAAATAATTTTAATATGCTCATTTATTGAAAAAGAAAGCGTGCTTTGATATGGCCCGAGCAAACAAATAAAAATTGTTTCCCATAAAATATATTGTTTTTATTATAAATCCGTCGACATCACGAACGAACCTATATTTTTACAAAAGAAATATAATGTAATTAAGTAATCAGTTTTCTTGCACGAAGGTTTATGCCTTACAGTAAATTTTATTAGCTAATGTTTTCTTTTTTTTGATAATCAACGAGCTTTTGAAAAAAAAGGAACAGAAAACTCTATAAATAAAGTAAATAAAAAAGAATGAATAAAATGTATGCTGATCACGTGCGAAGTTGGGAGAACACATCTAATTTGCTTTTAGTTTTTGCTTATCTGCAGCAAAAATGTATGAAAAGTTTCTAAAAGTTCTTTAAACTGTCCAGGTTAATTTTCAAATTGTAATTTTCCTTCAAGCTTTCTCTTTCTTAAAGAATTCCTTATTTTTTACTTCTAGCTGATTTATTTTGGCTTATTTGTTAAAGCATTTATTATAGACCACCTTTAATCTATAAGGAAATAATAATGTAAGGTAATTCAATGAAGTTAACTAAAAACTAATGTATAATTAAATTATTTCATGTAAAATATTTTTACCGAAAATATTATATTCATTTTGTTTTAATGATATTATGTTTGTTATTTAAGTCCGATGATTTCTTCGTATTTTTCATCTTTTGTTTTAAAAAACTTTAGGCCCATTTTTCTTTAATTATAACATGTTTGTAAAATTAGATGAATCACTTTCGTTAGTATGCAGGTAAGGTGAAGTATGCACTTGTAATGACTTGAGGAATTGGCAATGAAAATAAATTTTTATGAATCTTTGGAGAAAATAATAAAATACTTATGTAATTTTATACTATTAATACTTATGTAATTTTAACAAGAAATTTTCCGGTCGGACACAAAGACGGTCACGTCCAATTTGACAGCATCAATACATACTATTAGCAATGTTCCATAGAATTTTAGTATTGCGAGTTAGAAAAAGGAATTGATATACTAAGGATAGTGAGAGTGGAGAGAAGTGAGTGGCCAGAAAAAATGTTATTAATTTCATTTGACTGTAAATCCACAAATTAGGAATAAAGTTAAATTCATTCTCTTTTCTATTCTTGATATCCTTATATTTATTCATCTTCTCTCGTATCTCAAAGTGAATGGTCTTTCGAATTCGTGCTTTAGTCCTTCACTGATAATATTCATAGTACTTTGGTCTTCTATTACGATATTATTAAAAATAAAATTATGTGATTGATGCATTCATTACACCGATACCAAAGATCTCCCCTGAAGTTTATGAAAGTTAATTTTATTGCATTGTTTCAAAAGTATGTTTTTGCTGATGCACATATATTACCAAAATTTTAGAATCTTTTAAAAATGCGCATAAATAAACCAAGTATAAATAGCTATAGTTTTTTTGTGAAAGTATGTAATTTTAATTAAGAAATTAATTTGAAGTAACAGCAATGCAAATAATAGTATTAAAGAAGAATATTTTACTTAATGAATCTTATTAATTTTGATTTTTTTATTGACTTTTATCTTTTTGCATGGGGAAATATCGAAATTTTTTCTTTAAGGGTGAAATAATTTCATTATTAAAGAAATATTCATTTAAGAGTGTTTACAATACCAAAAATGAATGTTTACTGCTAAAAAACTGAAAGCAAAAGGAGTGAAATTTTTCGTTAAATTTCTCAATGTTTTTAATTGTACTTTTGAATTTTCCCTTTTTTTTTGCTCTTTAGTCTTTTTTAGTTCATCGATGTATTGCTATGAATTTCTTTTGATACCAATGAAAGGGAATGAAAGGTAATGAGTCGCTTCATTAATTCTAGCAAGATGTCGACAATTTTCAGACCGTTTTTTTGTACGAAAAGTCTTGTAACGCATCCAAAATCATACTATATCATAAGATACCATCTATAAGATACCATGAAATAAAAAAAATAACTTTTCTTTTAGTTTTCTTTTTTCCTTTCCTCTCTATTTGAATGATATCATTTATCATACTCCCCCCCTGATGATTTTATCATATGGCTCACAATACACTGGACAACTACAAAAGCAATGCAAATGTTTTTAAATTAATATTTAACCTTTTTATAAAAGTCAGAGATTAAAATTTAATCAAAGACATTAACGGATTTTATAGCGGAAATTTATACAATTTAAACGATTTCGAAAATTATACATTTTTATGATTAAATATTTTGATTTAAAATTTTTGATCGACTTTTATTTTAGTAATAAATATGTTATATTTTTTTCCAAATGCCTTCGAAACCTTCTTCGTCTTGTTTAGCATGCGAAGAATTTTACTGAGAAAACGATTTTCTTTAAACTTTAGATTCTATATACGAAAATACAAAAAATGAACATATGCGATCAGATATAGGAAAATATATTCAAGAATGAATTGTTGTTTTCATACATCGAATAATATATAATAAAATTTCATTATCCATATTCATATTTTTATGTAATTCAATTGAAAATCTTGGAATTTTTTTGCTACCTTTGAATTTGCAGAAGCATTTATTTTATCAGTAAAACGTAGAAGGAATGTTTTTATAGAATCTGCGGTTCGAAAATTTGCCCAACTTTGGGATTAAAATTTTGGTACGTGTCGCTCGATACTTTTTATACAATTTAAATTTAATTTTGCTAACAGTATCTCTGGAATATTTTTTAAAATCAAGATTCATTGTTTTGATCAGAAAAGGAATAAGATTATTCGTGCGGCTGCATTGAAATGAAATATAACGAATTATATTGTGCACGAATTACTTTCGCCATTAGAGATTCAGATTTTCAACCACTTTCCTTGCATTAGCATCCAAAGCGAATTGTAGAACCATTTCACTGACAGTTAAAATTAGAGAAACCCAATTATTATGTCTCATACATGTTTGTCTTGCTTAAGAACTGCAGAAGACTCAGAATCTACTAATTTATTATACGAAACGTTGGGAGCAAAATAATTGAAGCTGAAATTGCGCTTAAACGTGAGTTATTGAAATACGAATAAATTGTTTGCCTGTTTTATGCTTCCTTTTTTGCCTTTGATACTGCTTCAGCCGGGGGCTTAACTGCATGTAAATTTTTTTTGTGACAAGTGGGAAAAACGTTATGAGACCCATCATTATGAGTCAACGGGGAGTGTAAAATTCACTTGGAGAGATTTTGCTATCAAAAACTCTCATGAGTATAATTCGCGCACTATTTTTCTCGATGGGAGCATTCGATTTGTATTTTTATCGTGCCGACTAAGCATTCATATAATTATGTTCTATTTTCCATGTCTTACTTGCACACAAGCGTCATTCACTTAATGAATTCTGTTAATCATTATTCACCGAAACATTAAAACGTCTGTCACTGTCATAAATTACACTTACATATCCTTTGGTCTATGCTTTCTCTTTTATTGTAGTCTACACAAGCCTTTCCACCTTTATTCATGTGCCCGCCCCATAGCAATAATACATATCAGCAGTTTTTCGAAAAAAATGCATGCAATTTTAGTTGAACTTTTTTCAGTATTAATTAAACTTACAACAGATTAAATGTTTGTATATTAAATGTCGTACCATTATATTTTAATCTCTGAAATAATTTATTATTGATATATATATCTTCAATAATTCTGATCAGTTATAAATTATTAATTTGCCTTTAAACACCTAATTTCGCATATTTTAATTTCCATCATTTTTCATTTTCACACGAAAAATATCAGAAATTCTGCCGGGTTTTTGAGGAATTAAAAAAAGTAGTTAAAATGAAATAGAAGGAATATTAAATTATAAAAAAATATTATGAAACCAATATGAGAATCAAAGCAGAAACATAATAATTTGAGCAAATAAAATTAAAACATTTATATAAGTAGAATGCTTACATCAAGAGAAAGATGAAAAAAAATGACACTGTTCCATATTTTCAGTAATATTACCTTCATTAAAAACCCTCAAAGTTAAAAAAAATACTCTATATTTTTCCTCTACATTTCTTAAGGAAGCAAAATAATATTTTTATGATTTCGAGAACAGAACTAAATATTCTTTGCTTTTATCTTAATGATTTTTATGACTCACAATTACCTTTCTTTATCAGTCGGAATATCGTTTAATTTTTTGTTTTATTCATATTCTTTCCACTTTTACTAATGTGAAATAACTTTTCCTATTGCAATATGTGTGACAATTTTCAAATAAAAGGATTTTTTGTTTTAAATTCAGTCAAATTCAAAAAAGTCAATTCACATATTAAATTCTGTAATTAAGATTCACTTATTTAATTTTCAGGGAAAAAAATTAAATGTTTAAATTAACTCACTTTACATTTTATTAGTAATAAAAAAACATTAATATGCTTAAACGATTGTTGTTTTTACATCAATATAGTCTGTATGAGTATCAATTATACCAGTATAAAAACAAATGAGATATCGTACCACATATTTAAGATGTATCAGTATTTACTCTGCCTCTCATATTATATACTGACAATAATATTAGTATTGTGACTGTATAATATATTAATGTAATATTATTTATTATAATTCTGTAATAAAATAAAATAATTTTAGTAATAGGCATATTATCTCATAATTATGTTATATAGATTGATTAACACAAAAATTAAAATTAAATATTTGACGCAACTTGTTTAAAACTGATTAATTTCTTATGTCGATTTGACACTAAAGCATCAAACATGAAAGGCAGTGATATAATTACTGCAATAATGCACTGAATTCGATCCATTGTTAATTTTATGAAAAACATTCAATATCAAACGGTTAAATAACTTGAGCTTCATTTCTGATTTTAAGAAAACAGTGAAAATATCATTCCAAAACACTATTAATAACTGATAGCCTATGATAAGTATAATATTTTGAGGAAATAAATTCCGGAAAATTTCTGGAGCAGAAGTCTTTTAGAAAGCAGTAATGATACATCTCTTCAACGATAAAAATGGTTAAATACCGGGAAATCTACACTAGTATGGAAACACTAAAATGTTCTTTCGTCTAACAATATGATATTTCTTAAACATTCGAAGGTGATTCCCTCCTTGAATCAGATTTGGCACATTATTTTTTACTTTCCATTAGCATTAGCGTCACAGAAATAAAAGCTATCAAATTTTTAAGTGTCGCTTAAGGTAGACACATATATCAATGCTGTATACCTTTATTAGATGTATGACGTTCGTTCGGTTTTTGTTAGCTTTTTTCCTTGTCTGCAAGAGCAATAAATTATCATACTTCGAAATTTCATGTCATATAAAACACGCATAATAGATTATTTGCCCATAAAAATGGTAAATATTTTTTTAACATTGTATCCAATGAGCTTTTATTAAATCTCTTCAGAAAACCGTTATAATAAGCAAACACATTCTAAAAATTTTTTTGCTTTAATTTTTTTATTTTAGGATACAAGAACATTTTTTCTTTTAAATTTAAATAGAATAATTTATATATAAAATAATTTAGTAGTGTTAATTTTAATTTCAGAGCCAAAACAAATCTATCTCCAATTTTTCTCATTTTTTAGAATGAGTAAAATGAAATTCATTTTTACAAAATTAAGAGTTAACGAGTTCACCAACTCATCAATATGTAAATGGTGAGGTTCGAAAAATTTTACTTGGATAAATTGGATAAAAAACAACCTTAAAATCAATGTTAAGCAATCGTTAAAAATTTTAAAATATTTATTACCTTCTTCAGACTAATGATTAAACTCAGGAATTTAACAAAACCAATTTTAAAAAATTAACCATCAAAGAAATTAATCGGCGAAAAAAAGAAATTAGGATATAAAATTTTAAAAAATATTCACAAAAACTAAAAATATAATAACGTATTCATAAAAAACATTTGTCTAAAAAAATTCACAAAAATCAGTTTTAAATATTTGATTCTAAAAATCAGATATAAAAAAATACTTCTTATAAAAACTATTAAATATATTATTATCGTTTAAAACGATCGAAAAACGATTAATTAAAAAATAAAGTTTTTTACAGAATTATGATCGACAAATAGGTAATCTGTTAGTATTTTATTTAAAGCAAATTCATAATTGATGTAGCGGA
>JAOWBB010012432.1:0-63944 GCA_028565995.1 Ricinus marginatus
CTATACAAATGCTCTTCGACTGGGATGGAAACTTGTCGGAGAATGGAGAAAGATCTATCCAACTGAGTCTTCGTTGCCCAATTATCTCTAACTACAATATATTTTACTCTAATAATGAAATATAAAAAAGGAATACACTGGGATATAATTATCGACAGATTACATTTAAATTTGTAATATGAAAAAAGAGGAATTATTACATTTCTCTATATTGAATGATTAATACAATATTGAACAATAGTTATAATCAGTACTTTTTATAAAACACTAAAATGCGATTTTTTTTGTGACAATTCGATTGATGTCAATTTTATATTGATAAAAACAATATTACATTGCTAAATCATTACATATCAATCCTAAGACGAGAAAATATAATACTTTTAAAAAAACTATTGGCTACTCATACCCATCACACAATCGAGTCAATAAAAGCGAAAATATATTTAGTTAAAAGCCTGATATCATAAATTTTACATATACACATGTATATGAAACGAATTACTGAACTACACACACAAAATCACTTACACTACCAATTTTCAGACAATTTAAAAAACAGAAACATTAAGTTTTTTTTTAATCTCATACTTAGCAAAAACATCACTCGACAAAAATATGAATTCCTCGACAGTTAAGACAATAATTTTAAGACAGAGACTAATAAGTTACAACTACACTGAAAACATCAAAGGAAAAGCTTTTAAAAAAATTGCTTCCCATGAAAATGTTAAAAATTCATAAATGTATAGTAGTAATAATTTTGAATAAATGCAAGATTTAAATTAATACACCGAGAACCGAATGACGTTCATTTTTTTTATAAATTTATTTACTTCCAGGTTCAAGCTTAGGGTGGTTATTATTATATTTCAACATGTAAAAATTCACACAAAGAACATCGGGTTGTTTGTAAAATATTCTGTGGGTGACAGATACTTTTTCTCGTACTCTTCCAGGTTGGGGATGTCAAAGTTAAATTTTTCGCCCTGTAGATGTGCCCTCGCACGAAAAGCTGCCAAATGAGCATAATAAGTCGGTGCAGGATAAGATATGGATTTGTTACAACGGGAAATTAGATGACACAAATAGTAGGCTAAAGTTTCAAGTTCCGATTCGGACATGCTGCTATCGTCGTAAATAAGTTTGTACTTCGTGGGTCGAGCGGTTCCCAGCCTCGAGTTATGCGAAACTAAATAAAAATCCAAGTCCCTCGGATGAACTATTGCCGAGTCGACGCAGGTCCCTGCAGGTACATTCGGGTTTTTGTGATCACAAAATTTGTTATCGGGAAGCGGGTAGAACCGAGTGTGGTGCCTCTTCTGGACAATGACGAATGTTATTTGGGGCTGGTAAAGATCTTTGTTATCGCCGGACTGCATCCCGATGCAAGCCTTTCTGATGGCATTAAGTTCTTCTCTGAGTATTATTTCTATCTGACCTTCTGAAACTCCGTCTCTGAAAACAATGATTCTCTCAGGTTTAAATTTTGTCATTTTGTAGAAATATTTCAAATGCTCCGTCGTTATTTTCTCCATATCCTGTATCGATTCCAGTCGCGGTGGTTGCAGCTTCCTGATTGTGTAATATCGAAATGCTTTTGGATCGAAACTGGCGGCCACTGCCACAATCGAAGGCAGATTTGTGGCGTCCGGAGAGGGATGCGTCACATCTGCTCCCATGATCATGACCGGACGACGGAGACAATTGGGACGAGACAGATCATCCAAACAATGATTTATTCCGTTCAGTTTTGTGTTTACTTTTAGAAGGATATTTGAGAATGTAGTAGTAAGAATTCTATCTCTCAAACTCTTTTCCAGAGTAGATACTCGAACGCACTGCGTCATTACTCCAACTTGAAGTTCGCTAACTTGTTTCACTAAGGAGTAGGTCTCACCCCTGTCTGAAACTATAACGAACACTAATTCTACCTCTTTGTTTTTGAGATCGTCAAACGCTCTTCTCAGATTTATTTTTTGGGGCTCGCAAAATTTATGATTCATTGGAAAATCCACCTTCATGCCCATGTCTATGCCTATCCGTCTGATAACGTCTTCAAAGTTTCGAATGTATCTATTCGCATGACTATCGGTATTTAAAACGCACCACTTGGACATGGTTTGCGGCACGAAGAACTTATTCACATCCCACTGACCTCTTCTGATTGTTATTTCCATACCGGCTCTCATTCGAGGAGGATCAAGAACTCGAGCATCAACTGTTTCAAACTCTCCTGCAACCGATATTCCAAATTCTTTAGTATATTCGTTGTCCAGCTGTGCTTCTCTTAATTTTTGCAAAATTTTTTCCTTTTTCTCTCTTGGTGGCTGGGCAGCATATCGAATCATTTTTGACGTTTGCGATTCATCCAGCTTTGTAACCTTCACCTGGCCGGGACTGATGCTACACAGTTCACACGGTACGTAAATTTTATTTTTAAGTGATCCCACCCACAAGCAAGGGAGACCTGGATATTTGATATCATAATTTTTTTTACAAGAATAATACTGAACCACAGTCATTGTAGATTTTGAACTTTCACCTTCTATATCGAAAAACTCCATTGATGCTGGATGAGGCCTCACCCCATTAACTCTGTAAATACGTTTTGAAGTAGGATTATCTGGCAACATATACTCAACTTTTAGCGTTTTCAAGAACTTATTTAACTTCTCCGATTGCATTCTGTTTAATTGAGTCGTTGCAGTAATTGTTGCACGATCATTGAAACAAATGTCTTTTATCATATCAACAACATTTTTACTGCTCGGAAATCCTTTATGTGAAAGATCGAAATTCAAATAAAACTTCCCTCCTAAAATGGCTGATTGGTAAAAACCATACCACATTTCTAAACCGTTTCCCAAAGACAGAATTTGGTTTTCTCTTGGTGGAGTATAAAAACAGCGAGAGGTTGAAACGAGAATGTTTGCTGCTTTGTTTCTTAATACGACATCGATAACCGACAATTCGCTACTGGGCGTTCGTTGACCTACATTTGCTTTTATAAATTCCATTATTTTCTGCAAATACAAAATGTTCACTAATTTCACGGAAACCTTGTACTCCACGTTCTTCATTGATTCTCTGTTGGTGACTTCAAAAGAAGTTTCGAAAGAATCTTTTTTCATCAAAGGACCTGCACTGTAAGCTATCTTTTTCCCGTCATAAGAAGGATATCTACCCGGGAAATTTCGAGCTATGAACTCATTCCAAACGATTCGATACATGAATTTTGGAGATTCTGGTTTTATCGTTACATCATATTGGTAGGCGACAACGTCCAATTTTTTCATTGTAATAGGAAAATGATTTGTTTCTACGAGAAAGTGTTTTCCGGTTTTTGGTTGATATGGACGTGATGCGCGCGTAGGAACCAGACTCAACCAGTTTTGCTGTTCCGATTTCCCATGTCTTGAATGTTCTGGCTCCATTCTTGATGTACTGCCTGAAAAAAAAGTTAATACAGCCATAATTTTGTGGATCTGAAGTTTAGCTACTTAAAAATATGTAAATGACAGAAAAAAAATGACCAGGTTTTAACAAGGGGAGAGAAAAAAAACGCTCACCAGATTCAATCTTTCGCACTTTCACGGCTTTTTCTGGTGAAATGCTTGCTTCCGTCTCTGACCGTGATGCGCTGACAGACAATCGAGGTAGTGACTCTTCCAGTGCTGACATCGATTCAGTTCTAACACCTCTATTTCTTTTTTTTTGCCAACTCTTTTGCTCATATTCTCTTGACTCTGAGGATTGCGAATGTCTTTCATATTTTGAAGATCTTTCTCCAGAATAATAACCTCTCATTTCTTTTGTGGGACTTTCCATTGGGGGAAAATCGCTTTGTCCCGATGGGCCGGGAATAGGTTCCGCGTATCTTCTTTGTTCTTCCCTCCTACTGTGACTATATTCTTGTCTATATCGTGAACTGTACATTTCCGATCTTTCTGACATTCTGTACATTTCTTCCTTAGGCTTTGGAGGCCGACCTTGTCGTTCTCCTTCCTGTCCTCTTGAAAAACCTCTTTGGTGAGGATTTGATGATTCATATGATCTCGATGACTGAGAAGAGGAAGGATGCCCTTGTGAGCCCTCCTGACTTTTTCTCCTTTCATCCCTGGCTCTACCTGTAAAAATAAAAGACAATAGTCCTTATTAGAAAGCTAAAGTTTCAACAATACTTATAAGGCATAAAAGTGAAAAATTGGAAAACTTATGAAAATATTCAATAGTCTGACATACAACAATTTCATTCAGATAGTTGACGGAATGCTATTTTTTACATTTTATTCTGAAATCTAGATCTCGATTAACACCGATCGATCTCAAATATCGGTTCGCGATTCTGTAAAAATATCCTCAACTATTACATCTTTTTTTTTCATTTTTTTTTTTTAACTAAAAAGGTATTCTATATTATTATCAAGTTGTAAGAATGAAAAGTGAAATTAATTAGCTCCGCTACTAATGAAAAATGATACAGAACTCTGCAAGACATTTTCTGATAATTTTTAAAAAATACTGACCAGTACTGTCAAGATTTTTTAACAATCTCATTTTAAATGTGATTCTTATTAAAATAAAATTATACTAATTTTTATTGTCAAAATTTCTTTATTAAACAATTTTCCAGTTTAATTAAAAATATTAAAAAATTTTAAAAGTTGTAGCACAATATGTAGGCATTTCAAATTAAAAACATTTAACATTGTGAAACATTTTTAACTATATTCTTTTATTAATAACTTTTAGATAAATATTGCATTTTTTTTTTTATTTGTATAAAATATTTAATTTAAAAAGTAGAGTATGATTATCTTTTCCATGATGTTTAACCAAAGTTAACCTTGTTTTAGATTAAACCTAATCTAAAAATGAAAAAGACATAATAAGACATTATTCAAGTCGTGTTAAACCGTGTAATTCAGAAATACATTTTCAAATGCAAAAAATTACATTCAAATTGTTTACTGTCAATTTTTTGGTTGTTTGAAAATCAATGTGTGATCCATATTACTAAATCAATTTTACTTCATAATATATAATATCACATTTTTAATATGAACTGCTTTATAAAAATCTTCAATAAATATGTTGTTTGGGGTTATTGTCTCAATATGGTAATATTTATATTTGAAAAAGTTTAATAAACATTATTATTAAAATGATATTTTTGACAAATGAAAATGAATTAAATATATAATGAGTAGAATATCTTACCAATATCCATATCAAGTACAAGAAAATTAATTATTCCCTTTATTCAATTTTTCAGTACTTCATATTAAAGGAATATTTCCACAGAGAATGTAAAAAAAGTCTAATGAATACAATTTCCATATTATGTACAGAAATGGTACTCTAATCAAATCAAAAAAAGTGCTCTAATAAATGAGCATTTAATGGATAATGTATTTCATATAATCCATTATAATTAATTTAATTATTTAATATTAACCTGAACTTTTTAAAATAATTATTTAATGCTCATTCATGTTTTTTTGATATTAAAATATAATAGTAAAAAGAGAAAATATGGGATTTCGTTAAACATCAGAACAATAGCAAGCGTTTGTGCTTACAGAGAAAAATGAAGTGGTTATTAAGCCAATTGTACAATAAAAAAATTAATATATATATGAAATCTGAAGTAATAAAAATTTTCTGATCAAACTTTTACATACCCTTAGGCATTTTTAAGGAAAATTAAAACAAAAAACTTGATCCTTTAATTAAAAACTACTAGTAAATATCTCCTGATCCAATATGGCCGAATGGATTGATATATCTATGCCACATCAATAAACTCACTTTCACTGAAACTTCCGGAAGTTACACGCTTCCGTTTATATTAACACTACGTCAATTTTTTTAAAACAAAAAAATCATAATTTGTGAAAACTTTATCTACATCTTTAGAAGACAAACACTGAGATTGGTTACATTGTTCTCAAACTGAATTATCGTGCAATTTCTGCATATATAACTTTTTCTTATGCCGAAATACAGCATTGCACATGAATCGGTCAACTGCCATTTTGAAAACCCCTGTAAAAAAGTTATTCTTAAACACAACCGATAATGTTAAAAGAACAAAAAGAACTGGACATTATTTCAATACAAATTATTCCGAAGAGGAAAGAAAATTAAATTTCAGTTGCTTCATCTTTAAACATTTCAACAAAGACATCTTTGAACTTGCAATCGTACCAGTTACCAATAAAACGGTGAAGCAATTGAATTGTATAAAACTTCAAGCTCGGTTGCAATATTTTGTATACCGCTACGGAGGATCAAATCGAAAGAAAGGTGCTGAGAGGTGTCCGGGCCGTGTGGGAGTTTCCAGAATGTTCTCGAGTCCGGAGCTGTGGGAACAAAGAGTGTGTGTAAGAGGCGCATCTCCCCGGTTTTCGTTTTTGAAAAGAAACAGCGAACCGACCGATTCGTTGGCGACCGATTGTGATTCGTCAAGACGGACGGGAGAACCTCGCGAAATCTCGGTGATTGAACGGCCTGGATTGGATCAGCTGCGCCTCGGCGAAGATTGTGGGAATCGTCCGACGCGACCGGCAACCGGAAATTACCCCGTAGGAGCGCGTTTTTGACTAGATTTAAATTAAGAAAAAAAATGTTTTCTTTTTCCAGAAGGATGTGCGCCGTTTGAAGCGATTGAACGGTCTGTAAATTGAAATTGAAATGAGGGAGATAAATTAAGGTTACTCATTCAAAAACTCCGGAACTCGAAAATTTATTACGAAAAAACTAATATAAATAAAATGCTGAAGTAATGTTTCACATTAATGAACCTTGAAAGTCCATATGATTTTGAGCAGTTTTTTTAAGAAGGCATTAACAGCAGACATGGATGATTTCCAGTGGTCAGTGATGCTGAACTTAACCTTTATCAAAATAATTATAAAAGCGTCAGGAGAGCACAATTTCATCAGTCCCCGAAAGCAATTAACGTGGGTGGATTTTTCCCCTAACATGCTGAACTTCCCGCGCATTGTGCGCGAGGTCTGTCAGGATTGTCGGTTGCTATCTGTCAGCAAAATATAGAACAGCAAAATCGATATCTGTTTCAACAGGCAGCTGATGGGATATATTAAAAAAAGAAAATATAAATTCAAATTGGAATTCATATATTTTTTTTTTAAATCAAGGGGAACAAAAAAAAGCCGAAAAGATGATCTGAGAGACAGATAAAAATTGTAACAAATTTCTCATATATATAGAGATTTGAAAAACTAGCTTGTTGGTTAAAGATAAATAAGTTTGTAAATTATAAGGATTATAAAATGTTGTTTTTTTCACAGTTAAATTCAATGAAAAAAGCCATACATATACACGTATATCAAAGTGATGTCTTTGATGGTTATAACATAAATAAGCTTGTAATATAATTTTTTCATGCCAATCAGATTGTTAATATAAGAGACAAATTAATTTGATTAGGAAGTAAATTAAACTATTTCTTTGTTATTGAGGCTTACCCTATTTGTGCAACAAGTTAAACTCTGTATTGTAGAAGAAGAATGAATCGCCTTAGTATTTGTTAACATTGTGTTATAAAATTAATATTTTGAATAAATTATTTATATTATTTAACAACTTTGATGTAAGAGATTATAAAAAAGGCTATTAATAAAGCATCAACGATTCTTATAGTCTTAATGCTCAAATCATTAGTAAAATTAATGAAAGATTTACTACTACGAGATAGGAAAAAGTGACTGCTGAAAATGCATGGCTTTTATGAGACATAAAAAAAAAAAAATAAATAAAAATTACGAATATATTTCGAGTGTTTGATGAATTATGAAAATTTATTTCAGCAACAAAATTAGGATCGCATTTTATTCATTAAGCAAAACTACTGGAATTATTCATTTTGGAAGTCGGAAAGTAGCATTTTAAAAATGCATTATGCATGTTCATGTATATTAAGCTATCCATAGTTCTTATACTACATTTAAAAAAAAAATACTTTTATTTTAGCCGTATTTTTGTGCTTTTTTAAGTATATTCATATTTGAAGGAAATATTTCTTCATTTTCAGAAAAGCAACGCGAAACATATTTGACGAGAGAGCTTGCGTATTTTATCTCCACTTAAATACCGCACAACTTTTGGTGCGAGATATGTAAAATAATTCTTTTTCAAGTCCTATTTGGCCTGCCCCAATTTTGATTATGAGTTATTTATGGTTAAATTACAGAAAAGTTAAAGTCAATTTGGTTTTCCTCAGATTTTAGCTTGCAGTACATTATCGTTGATTCAAAGTCGAATGCTTCGACCCAAAAAACCGAGTGAGGCTGTTAAAGAGATGGTAAGTTTAATTCCGACATTTTATGGATTATTTGTGGGAATTTTGTTCTGGAAATGAAGTTTGGAGTTTCTGTTAACGAAGGCGATTTGGCTCATTATCGTAAACGTGCTAATGTTAATGTCAGAGCTGTCTATAACAGCTTTTGGCCGCGCAACTCGGTCGTGGAATATCGCTCCATGTGGCCACTTAAACGAACGTATTTACAAACATACTCATGCATGAATACCGTGACAGCGGTGAACACTTCATGGTGTGAGATTACATAAATTCGAAAATTTCGTAAAAATCCGATTTTTAAAAATTTCGATATTCGGAATTAAATGAATAACTTTGATGCCATTTCGAGGCAAAAAATTGATTAACTCCACTTTTAAAATACATATGCGCTACTTTACTAATGGTTGTTGAATATCTTAATAATCGGTTTTGCCTGAAACCACAATCGTGGGGCTTTAATCAGAGTGGAAACGAAAAAAAGGGAAAAATTTTATTTCGTTTGTGTTTTGCTTTCATAAGATCTATATTTGAAATTTTTTAATTAAATATAAAACATTCGTTGTAAAGCACTGTTTATTTGCTAGCTATTAAAATAATTTACACAGATTCCCAGATAATGTTTAATTTTTAAACGTTTATTTCGAAAATTGTAAAGATTTTTCTCGTGGTAAAATGCTTCAATGGTCATTCCAGTAAATTATCTTTTGTTGGTCATCCCGTTTGATTTCGTTTCTGGCACGTCCTGCGACGTCGGCACAATGCTTCGTACGCCGTTGCCGGACTCGATAATCCCAAATGTGACATTACACACTCGGCGAAGTCCCTGTAGGAACTCTTAATAATAAGACTGGTAAAAGTAATAGCACTGACGTGTTTCGTGAGGTTAAAGTAAGAAAATTGCAATTTCATAAGTACATTTTTGGATGTTTTGTCATCCGGAGGATGATATTTGCGGGCTCCTTGACATAGACGACGAAAAGTTTCAGAATACTGCAAAAAAATGCGACAGCAACACGATAAAGCGTTCGCATCGTTTAGACTTTGTGCATGTCTCCTTTTTGTTGGGGGTGCGTGTGCTGGTGCTCCCTCTTTGGCGACAGAGCTCCGTTTTTACGCCTTCTTCCGCAAGCGTCTAACCACTTTCCATTTACTGGAAAAAAAATTCGGTCCAGTTGACGATTTCCCAACTCGTTAATCAACGTCAAGATCGCGTGCTGCGCGAATATTTCGAATAATTTTTCGCGCGTCGATTTTGACGCAGTCCGTTCGTCGCCCAGGACAAACCATCGGCTCCGATGCATGTTATTTAATATTGTTTTAATGTGATTCCGTTAAGAGATGGATATATTATCGCGTTTCTTTTGCATGCTTGAAAGTTTGAAGTTTTCGGATAATTTTAATTCATCAAAAATTCCCTTGATCTTTTAGCCGAGAAAACCTGACCATTTCGTCCGCTCTTCCCGTTCGAGTTTCAGATTCTATCCAGCAAAAGGGTCAGGAAGCGGCAGCCCAAGAAACCTAACTGGCGGAATCGAATAAACAAACTAAAAGCCGCGTAAGACTTTTGTCCTCTAACTTCCGGTTTCCGGTAAAACTTCTTGGTCCTTAAAGTCAGAATTCGCACTCTTCGCAAGGCGATTCTTAGATCGCATGATTTGCAAATTTCCCAGTCAAGGCAAGTTTTTGGGGGAAGGGGGAAATTAACCACAATTCCTTGCAGGCACGATGTCAGTTTCTCCCCCTCCCCAGGTTTTAGCGAATTTTCGGCCATTTCCTCCGGCAGATTCGACGACAGCAATGCGAATAACAAAAGATCTTTCTAACTTAACGTAAAAATTTAATAATACACTTCCTTATACAATAATGTCTCACTGCGATTTTACTTTACGTACATTATCTTATTCAGGTGGATTGATTATTCGTCAACGAAAACATTAACCACTCTTTAAATACTTTCTTAAAAAAAAAAACACTTATATGTACAATATTGCTCATATCACATCGTCTTCCGAAACGTAAAAAGAAAAAAAAACTCGTAAGAATCTAAACGGTGCGCACGAGAGGGAGGGAAGGGAAGCATCGCAGTTTGGGGTAAAAAATAACCGCAGGTGGTAACACGTGAGAGGGGCAGAACGTGCAGTTGGCGAACCAAACGGGATTTTCTGAAGGAAGGATCTCTCTTATTGATAAGGCGGTGGACGCTGGACATGCGGTAGCTTGATTCGGCACGAACACGGTCATCGGATCATTCGGACGCTCGAAGTTCACCGTCCATCACATTGCATTGCGTGACTTGACAGGAGAAAGAAATGGCGAAAACAGGAGGAAAAAAAACCTTTGCGTATTGGAAGGCAGTAGCTGGATTCTCCCGCGAATCGATCGTGCAGGAATTCTCTTTCGAACTTCGAAATAACCTACTGGGACAGCTTGGATTTTTTCAGTACGTTCTCGGCGTTAGGGAAAAATTACGTATATTGCTGCAGTGAAAATCCATTCGAACCCGAAGAAAACTTACAATCAAACGGATGACAGATGACAACGGAAACAACTTTTTAACAATGGGGAGCTTTTTCTTCCTCCTGTCGATGAAAAGCGTTTTCTCTAAACGTTCAACCTGCGCCGATGCGGGGGAAGGAGAGGGTGGTATGTAAATCGTACGGAATTCAAGCTCTTTCTCGTTGTTAAGCCTTACGAACGTTTGACAGTTGGAATCCCCGAGGACTGAGGGAAAGACCGAAAAAAGAAGTCGGAAAATTCCAAAAGTCGAAGACGGTCAATATCTAATCGGTGTCCACGTTCCACTGGCTTCATCTCTTCTATAATAGTGCGGCCGGTTGTCGCGGAAAACGGTTACAGCCGGAAACGGATGATCCTGTATGTACTTTAGCGTCGCCCTGATCTGAAAAGACAGGATTTTTAGCGTCTGGAAGAATGAGCGGGGGAAGAGAGAAAAAGAAGAAATCCCGCGTTGAGTTACCTGAGAAACGAAATGGGGAGGCTCCACTTCCGGACTCGTCGACAAGTGCTGCAGGATGAATTCGTCAGATTGCTGCAGCCACAGGTCCACTCCCCGAAGGGGTTCATAGTTGAAGGGACCGATGCGGAGCAGGCCGAGAGAGCAATCGTACACGTCCAGCACCTGCTGACCCCCCGTCAGGTGCCTCGCGCATCTCAGCGCAAGATCCGGTCCTGGAAAAGGAAAGCGAAGGTTTCAGCACGGGCTTTTGTTTTGCTGGGATGGATCAAGGAGCGGAGTCGGACGCCTCCTTTTCCCACCTTTGTCCGGAAAAGTGGCAGGGAAAATTTCTCCAGTCTTAACGTTAACACCGATTCCGTACAATATCGGCCAGTGTATGCCGCTCCGTATGGTGGTGTTGAGCTCTCCCACGCAGGCGGAAGTCAGGTCCACCTCGACGGGCTGCTTCTGAAACGCATCTGGAACGAGATGAGGTAAAGTCAAAAAAGTCGGAAGCGGAGATGGGGGTGGGAAGTGAGAAAGAAGAGCGGGGACCTCCTGGATATGTCGAGGAGCAGAAAAAGTGAAAACAAGATAAGAAAGTTGATTTAATTGATGAACGGACTAAATCGGAGGCTGCATCACCGATAAAAGGGTCAGTGGGTTATCACCCGTTCGACTGCCGCAGTGAGTAGATTACTGGAAACTCGGGAAAGGAAAGCTCCGCACCAACGACAACCTCCGCGACTTGTCCTCGGAGGCGGTCTCGAACCTTTCCGGAACGAGACTTTTAGATTGTCGCCGGTTAACCTTTTCTTCCTTCGAAAAGGTTCTTTTCCTCGTTCCTTCTTTTTTTGCTTTTATTTCCATTTCTCTTACGCATTATGCTCCCGAACAATTCCTCCGAGTAATTTCTCCTATTATTCGTGAATCCACCCACAAGCTGGAGCTCCAATCTTCCCTCCGGATAGCCGACTGCCAGCTCTTGCACGCGCTGCACCATCGTTTGAACTCCCTCCTCGACGCAAGCGCCGTCCATGTGGGACAGGCCGACGGCTCCGGAACCTTTTCGCAAAAGAGAGAATTAGGATTTCGAATCTGCGCTTCCTTTTCGAGTTTCGGCAAAACCGGAGACGCTTACCTGAATGCCTGAGAACGACTATTATGCACGTTGTGACGTCGTCCGCGCCTAAAACGCTCACATTTTCTGCAACGCAAAGGGAAAAATATTGATGCATTTTACGTTGGATTTGGGATAAGAATGGGGGCAGGACCGTCAATTCGCTTACTATCATGAGGAACTGTTACTGCCAATTCTCTTTGTTGAACGAATAGAAGGCCTACGGGTCCGATCACCTTCGTCGGGATGGATCTCAACTGCAGCGCGGCATCCCTGTACACGGGGTGGTTGTGAAATAGTGTCCGTGAATCCGGGGGTGCTTCCTCTTGTTGGACTCCATTCAAAACTAAAACCATCCTAAAACGAAAAACAAGCGATACGTTAAAGTCGTGGAACCAGACGGCTGCAAGCTACCAATTTTATTTATGCATTCGCATCGATCACCGGCAATCCCCCAGTCGTTTATCCGCCCGGTAAGCGAGCGCAGAGGGTTCATTAATCTTGCGCAATTTAAGGTTTCGGTGAATGGACCGCGGCGGGGGCGCCGCCAGCCACGTCGAAGCGGATCCTCCTCGAATGTCGAGATGTTCCCATGACGGCATCAAAGGTTAAAAATTCGAATGATTGGCACGGAATTGGAGAGGAAAAAAAAGTTAATTTTTTTCCTTTCCCTCCCCGCTCGCTGGAGGCAACGGCTTCGAGAACGCATTTGATCACTGTCAATCAATGCCCGATACCACATGTTGTGCGACCATGGGTAACCCACGAGGAAAGGGAGGCTACGCCCCCGGTCCGGTCCGGAGGCCCCGAGAGAAATGATTCCGCCGTCGAGCGAAGCAAGCACGGAGAAGATTAATTATCCGTCTTTGGTATGGTAAACGCGATGCACAAGCAATGGCCGCAGCCGAGGGACAAGACCGCGGCATTAAAACGCTTCGGGCCCTTCTCGCCAATCGGAAGGACCGAAGTCGGCTCCGATGCGTTCATCAGATAGCCGTAGGGAACCTTTAATTTCCGTTTCTGTTATAAATAACCCGACGCGGAGCTGCGCGAGACAATACCGGAACCCGGTCGCGGACCGCGGTCCGCACCGCTCTCCACGAAAACTGGGAAAATTTCAAAATTCGACGCTATTGAAACCGAAAGCGAGGGACGCGAATCCCGAACGCACCCCACCCGATTCTAAAAGGATTTCGAAACCGCTTGACCCGCCGTCGCGAACCTTTTAAGGCGTTTCCCCGTCCCTCTCCCCGCTTTCGCCCGCAGCGAGACGGAAGCCGTCAGAAAAAATTATCGGAGACAAGTTTCAAAGTTTTCTCCTTGGCTTTTTATGTAATGGCCCGACGGCAACCGAGCAAAGTTCGACGGTCTGGTGGAGGCCTCGAAAACGCTTCCTCGCGCGGTACTTCCTGAAGGAATGAGGAACTTGGGTTCCGACGACGCATTCGTCAGCGAAATCACGAAGCGGACGCTTCTGGTAGTCCTCGGACGGCCCAAAAATTATTTCCCTTTCCACTCGCGGCCCCCTTCGCTTCCAACAATTCGGGCGCCGGTCGAGGCTGCGTTTGAAAACCGATCTTCGTCCGATCCATAAAGCTTAAAACTTCCCTTTGGAAGTCGAGCAGCGGGGGGGAAATGTCATTCGGTCCAATTTTCGGACGCCGAGTCGAAATTGCCTCCTCGGCTTCGGAACCGGGGACTCAGTTTTTCCCTCTGGGAGTCCATTCCCCGAGAGGGATCGACAGAAAGCGCCGGACCGGCGGCTTTCAGATTCGAAAAAAAGAGAACGGCAAGAAATCCAATGGCGAAACTCGATTTTCGAGATGGAGCCGCGAGCGGTTTTCTTCGCGCCAAGGCAGAAACCAGGACCAAAGTTCAGGCATTGGGGTCACTTACAGCCGAATGGCAGAGTCTAAAGTCGAGGCGACGACAATAAATTTCTCTGCAATTACCTCCCATTGACTCGAATGCGTGGAAAAAAATATTTTCCCGGTTTTTCACCGAGGCCACGCGAATTTCGGGTCGCGGGATCGACGTGGAATCGAAAACGGGTGCCGAAATGCCCCAGACGACAAGCGCAAAAATCCCGCAGCGAGATGCAGAACCTGGGAAAACCGGAATCGTTCGACGTGAACCTTCATACTATACCCGTTATATACCTTACTACACGAATAAAAAAAAAAAAAAAATCATAAAGACCCACACGTGGAATATATTTAAATGCTTCACGTTTAAATATATGTTTTTCGTTTTATTTTCTTTTATAAAAAAAAAGTAATGGTTCTTGACAACTCAACCTCAAAGCCGGGAGTATGTAACCCTACAATCTTAATCCCAAGAGAAACGGCGGCATGCAAAAACGTACACCGATCAAGGGGATTAGTGTATCTGCAATAATATACTTATTCATGCACAAAGGCGTAAATCGTCGAACCCGTATTTATCAGCGCATTTAAGATCATTGGCCCTTCCGATTCAGATTGTCCGCCTCTGAATGCATCTGACGTATAATAAAGCGAATAAGGATAAAATTTATAAATTAACGAAAGAAATCATTTCGGAGATTCCTTTTATTCGGAAACGCGAGGCAAATTCGCGGTCGCTGAAGTTAAACCGGAAGCCGCTGACATTCGCATTCACCGATTTCCATAACAGCGGCCCCGCGGGGGGAAGGTTTGCGGCCCGTTTGGGAAATGCGTTTATCCCCACGCTCGCGCATCGGATCGCGGCCTCCGCGGGTCGCCGTCTCTTCGTCCTCTTTCTGAAAGCGCCCCGAAGATTTTATCGAGGCATCTTTTTGGCGCGCCACATGCGGCTAACGGAAATCGTCGAGGAATATTAAAAAGGAGGGAATGTAAAAAACAAAAGCGGCGCGAAAACGACAAAAAAAAACCGAATTAACGATCATGCCAGGAAATAAAAAAAGAAAAACGCCTTGAGGTAGGAAAGCAAAAATTCCTTAAGAGTATTCGGACAAAACGAATAATCAAAAGGGATGCCACAATCTCTCCGATAATTATCTTTAATTAAGCTTTAACGTTGGCCAGGATTAGTCACTTAACTCTAATCTGCCAAATTAGTAAATTGAAACAAAAATCTTAATTGCACTTGATTTTCATAGTTGCATGCACAGGAAGCGATTCTTCTCGTCGGGACGATCCGCATTCCTTTTCTTATTAAAAGACATTTACGGGGTGAAGAGAGAGAAAATGCGACGCCCGCGATCAACCTTGTCCCGATGCGGAGGAAATGCCTGCTGCGATCAGAACGATGCGATACCCCGCAAATAACGTTACCGAGCGACGGAGAGCGAACGCCTCAAGCTTCGAAGCGGAAACTTCCGCCACAAAACGCCTTGCGCATCGCGCACCGCATGCGGCAACGAGCCCGGGGTCGCGGGTCTAATTTTTTGTTTTAAACGTCCGCGGAAAATTACCCACGCCATTTGCTCCCCAATTGCTATTAAGCTCTTGCTCTTAATACCCGCGGAAGTTAATTAAATACAATTTATTCAACACATCAAAGCGCAGCCATGGAAACTGAATCGCGACGGCCCTCGGAGAGACGGTTTAAATAAAAAGCATATTCCGCCCGTGTGTGCACGGCAAGAGTGGATTTTTTCGGCTCGCGACTGCAACAAATCGGATGCGTTTCATTTCGACTGCCCCCGATCTGTTCGTTTATTTTCCTTTTTCCTTTTGTGTAAGATCGGCTCGCGCACCGCCTTCTAAACTTCGGCGGACGGTTCGAAATCGGCCGCCACGCCTGACCGGAAGAACCGGTTCGGGTTTTTCGTGAAATTCACGGGAACCGGTTTTTCGCGTTTTTATCTTTGTGTGTTTTAAGGCAGCAAGAAAATCGCGGGTTACCTCCCACGTAATTTCGCGAATAATGGTCCCCGCTGCAATTACTTTAATGTTATACGTTATTTTATTTCATTTTTTTTCCTCGAGAAATGATTCTTCGTTTTTAATTAACGAATCAATTTGACCGTCTTCGGCTCTTAGCCATAAAAAAAAAACCAAATTTTTTTTTTTTTTTTTTTTTTTTTTTTTTTTTTTTTTAAGCCGAAAGAGACCGTGAACTCCGACATAGTAAGTGGAATGTGATTTATTCGGAAAGCCGGAATCGCGTACGATAGAGAACAATGAATCAAATATGTAATATTCATGTGCAATAATGAATATATATATAAAAGATTCATGACTTTAGAGATGGTCGCTCGCGTTACGACGACGAAAAATATCCACATTTTAAACATGCTTAAAATAAGCTGCGTGTGTCGGAGAATGAATAAAAAATTGGCGATTCTGAGGGCGCGACGAAAAAGATGTGCCACGGAGCGGTTTCTGAACAACACACATATATGATGTTTATAAAATAACGGTCAATTGCGCCGATCCCTGAAGCAAAAGAAAAGTGTCAGCAGACATTTTTGGAAAAAGAGCATTAATTGTTGAAATAAAGGTAACAAGAGCGGGCGGCGGATTTCCGGCGCGCGGGTGTGGAGGGGTTCGCAAGCGACTTATTTAATTATATAATGATTAATTAGCCAAGTATTAATGGTTTGAGGTTATACAAAGACGAGGCAATTTATCAATGATTCATTATTAAATGAACAGGGATAATCAGGCATATAACAAACATTTGAAGCAAAACGAGCGAATCAAATTGACTTTTCGTTATTTAAAAGGCACCATTAAATTAATTTCTCTCTATCGCTCTAATACCTTCGACATATCGAATTTCGATAGTTTTATAGATTAAACGAATTTTTCACATATTTGACAATTTTTACACAAAAATCAACGCTGTATAAATCGTTGATCTACGTGGAACTTCACGCCGTTAGCATTAAATCTTTTTTTGTGTATATTTTAAAACCAACATAAGTATATATATTTTACAATAACGAGATATTGAATTGAGATGATGATGATGATAATAATATGTTTTATAAGAATCATTTGATGTGCTGACATTTTTTAATTACAAGAACTGTCTGCAATAAATTTCTGCAATAGTATTGTACCTATGTGCAACACCTATTGCAGTAATTATTTAGATTTTAACCATTATTCGTTTTAATGTTACTTGTCCGCATACATTTAGATTTTCTCCCGATAAAGATCCTCGAATACGTTACGTAATGAAGAAATAAAACCATTTTAGATTAACTACATCGCATCGTATAAGATTCAAATTGGATTTGTTAAAAATAATATAAATATATTAATTTAGATATAAATGCAGAAATGTAAGTATTCTCAAACAGAATGATGCTCTCTTCGAACATTGGCAAATATTTTATTCCAACATGCAAAGAAACCTCATTCGATGCCTCCCGCTGGTTACCCATTCGACCTTAACCCATTCTGCGTTTGAAAAAAAAGATGAATTTACAATATCTTTCTAATTATCATATATCGTAGTCATTACCATAAACTGCTTATTTAACCTGGAATGAGCGAAAAAAATAATATTAAATAATAAGGGGATTGATCGAATCCGTTTCCGGGGTTTGCACTTCCGGCAATGCGGTCAACGCAGCCTTTACTTCCACTCTAACATGCGACAAAGCCCGTTTCCCAAGTTTACGGAGCCTTTTACACTGCCTCGTACTTTTTGCGCATTCCCTATTCAAAGTTTCTCGCGAATCAAAGTTTAAGGTCGAATACGAAACGCCGATAATACTTAATATTCCTTTATGAATTGGCTCGTTAACAAGAGCGACGCTAGAACCAATTGCAGACTGCTTCTGCAGGTGTTTGAGGAGGAAAAGGAAGGAGGAAGCCGGGAAAGGGACGGTCAGGCGTGCCTCAACCTTTGTGCGAGGCAATGCCATCCGCGGTCGTACCAGTCAAGAGGCCGCATCTCTTCTGTCGGACGATGAGAATTTCGGAGCGAAATAAAAGGACAAAGCACCTCGATCGGAAAACGGACCGTCGAGGAAAAAGTGCAAGTGCGAAATGTTTCGAAACGCGGAATACGATGTGGGGGGGAGGAGGGGGGGAAAATAACGGCAGGAGGGAAAAGTGAAAAGTTTCAAAACGTTATCCCGGCGCTTCCGGTTTATGAGAGACGTATTAAGCAACAAGGTGAAAGGTTGCGTTTTACCGAAACCGCGTGTGCGCATATTTTGTGACGAAATAAATTCGGAAACACCGGAAGCCCCGCACGCTTCGCAGAAGCATTTGAAAGAGGGTGGCGATTGCTGCCGGAAAAGAAGCACGGGACCGGAATTTCGACCGAAAAAGCCCGCCACCGACAATCTCGTGAGAGCGAACTTGGGAGACTCGTTGCGGAAGGCAAAAATTTCCTGGGCAACAAGAGAAAAGGGCGGAAAACAATGCGGGGGAAGGAAAAACCGGCCGAGGACGAAATCACCCGGCTGCAGATATGTATGGAAAAGCAAACCACACCTACGACAGTCACGCGGGCTGACCGATAGGACAATTTGCATCCTTCTCAAATTTTTTTTTTTTTTTTTTTTTTTTTTTTTTGGCGGATTGCACAACGAAGAGATCTCCGTTAAGCGTTCGAATCGCGATCTTTTCGAAAGCGGAAACTCACCCTCCCCCTCACCCCGGTAAAGGGATTTTGGAGGAAATTCAGATAAAAAAAAAGATAAATATAAATTAATTTATAAATATAAAATCGTGCTCATGCGCTAATATGGAAGCTCAGGGGCAGCGCTCGGAGAAATCCACGACGTCTGCCGCAAGGGAGGGCTCCCCACGTTCGAAACGGTTCAGGTTCATTTCCTTTTCGACGTTTTCGAAACCGGAACTGGTAGTGGGGAATGAGGGAAGCGAGGAGGGGAAGAAGAAGGGGGAAGGTGAAACCCCACCGAAATCGTCTTTAACTCGACGGATAAAGCGATTCGGCGGCGATTTTTTTTTTTTTATCGTGCAAAACAAATCGCGGTTCCACCTTACCTCGTTTTATGCGTTGAGTTTTTTCAAACGTCGAATCGCATCAATGTATTTTTGCGAAGAAGAAAAAAAAAAAAATCCGAAGCGGGCTAATGGCGAGACGAGAGTGAGAGAGAGGGATAGGGACAGAGAGAGGAGAGAGAGAGAGAGAAAGAGAGAGAGAGGAAAAACAAAAAACTCATCCGATTTAAATCATATCGAAGAGAGAGAGAGAGTTCTTAAACCTTCGGTCATTATTGTTAATTTTCTTCTCACGGAGCTCAGGGAAAAAAAAAATGGAGAAAAAGAAGAGAGAAAAAAAAAAAATTTCAATTCTCAGCACATTCGCGTAAATGAATCCCCCATCGAACGAGCACATACGAAACACTACGAGGACGGCAACCACATGTTGCACGGCACAGACTGAAACCCAAGACTGACCAACCAATAACGCAACGCTGGTTCACATCCCGTACGCCATATTGTACGTTTTCATCTCGGAGCTTTTATCAGCCCAAAATGGAGACTCCGACGTGGATCCCTTGCGGCCTCGATGGGATTCAACACTGGCGCCGGGAGAAAACTCAAAAATTCAACGCCGGTCAGAAGTAATTACCGGTTGTTGTCCTGCCAAACGGTTCTTCGATCGGGATTTAAAAATAACCACAGGCAGTTAGGACCAATTTGGACGAAGAAGAAAAAAAGTGTGGTTCACCGACTGCTATCGTTGAAGAAAGATACTTATGGCGGGATGCTGCGAAAGGAGTCTTCTTAGCCTGACAGAGGTAGTTAACCAATACAACCACTTTCGTGATAATTCTCGTTCTTCTTCATTTGATTTTTTTTTTTTTTGTATTTTCGAGTTATATTCATCTCCGATAAATAAGCTCACGTTTTTCTTTTTTTTTTTTTTTTTCCTCCGTTTCGGGGTCCGGGACTGTGACCGGGATTCTCCCGGAAGGATCGGTAATTGAACGTAATTACAGAATTGAGACAGGTCCCCCGATTAGGAATTGCCCATCGGATGAGTTATCATATTCCTTTATCGTGTTCGGGAATCATTAATTTTTTTTTCGAGCCTAAAAGCTAAGCGTGAAAAATGAAGATATTTAACGGGCGGATATCGCTCGTTAAAGGGACAACTCGCCATATAATCCATATGCTCGTCATTCTTGCCCGTTTTTCTCTTTTTTTTTTTTTTGCTGCATCCGATCTCGACCTCATTCATTTTGTTTCCTCTCGTCCCCCCCCCCCCCCCCCATTCAATACGGTTTTCGGCAACGGATTTTCGAAAACGGTTTTTGTTTTTTTTTTCGCGCGAAAGTCCCGCGTTTCGAAAAGCGGACAAAAAGAATCGTTTACCGCCGCCGTTATATCCCGCACGAAAGCTGAGACGAACTCCGCCTACGGTCTGAAAGCAGATTCCGGAAAAATCCGATCGGGACCGGATTTCGAACGGAGGCCGGGAAAATGGGAACGCGATTTTCAAAGGTTCTTTTTTTTTTCTTTTTAATACTAAGGCAAATAAAAAAATTAAATAGAAGAGTCGGGTTGAACTTTAACATTAAGAAACTTATTACCAGCGTTGCTGGAATTGAAAACGGTAGCTTGTATATAACTTGAAATATAATTATCAATGGACCATTCATCTGATGATGAAGAACCGGAGGTATCGCATTAAATTAAAAAGTTTACTCAAGTTGAGTGTCATTATCCAAAATGATATATTGCGCATCACGGATCTTTACGCTCGGCAGCATCGTGCCACGACCTATTTATGACCGAATCGCAGCCTCCTCACTTTCTTGCCCCGGACCCCATCAAGACGGCTTTACGAGCACGTCGTAAAACGTAATTTTTCCCTTCCGTCCCGATTTCCGAACACCCGGCCGACCTATGCCGCGACCGACCTCGATGCGTTTATGTGCCGGGATCACCCTAAAAATTCGAACAAACGTTCCTGACGCCCGACTGTTCGAACATTCGCCTGTTCCGAACGGTAAACGGTCGTTAGGCTTGGCATCCACGTAGAGGTGGCAAAAAGAAAAGAAAAGAAAAGGCTATCACACCGAAAGAGGCATTTTTTAACGCCGCGAGGATCGTTGATAACCGCATCGAGGAGTCATTGGTAATTTTTTTTTTCTCCTTTTTTTTTTTTAAATCGTGAAATTGTGAGAAAAGTAAAGTACAAAAACGAAAAATGAACGCGTGATGTCATTAGCTACGCCAAGCGATGTTAACCTGATTGCAGACACGGTCGATTTTTTTTTTCCTTTTTTTTCGAAACTAATACCCCTTCTCGGCTCCGGACATGATGCGCTTCGAGATTTTCTGCTCCAACCTTTTCCTCCAAAACGGAACCATCCCCCGGAATGAAATTATAAGTTTCACCGTTGTAGAACTATGGCCAAAAAGCTTATCGAGATTATTGTGTTTATATTAGACTTCATGTACGTGGTAAATGCCAAAAATCGATAATGAGAAAAAACGATGTAGCAATCTCTTAAATCCACGGCACATCTCAATATCTTAAACGATTTCTCTCGATTGATTAACAATAATAATAATAATAATAATAATAATAATAATAATAATAATAATAATACTATAAACCTGCCGGTTTACTTTCTGCCCCAAATGGCATTTTTCTGTCTCTTTCATCTTCCTAGCTGAATTCACCCCGTGGTAATCTTCTAATTCAACAATTCAGCAGCGTGAAAGCTATGCTATTTTCCGTGCCGCAAAATCGAATAAGGCAAATATTAAATAAATTCCGCTTAAAAAAAAAAAAAAGTTATTTCCTTAATTTATAACCACGAAACCAGGAAAATCTAGTTTCATTTGCATAAAACTTTCATAAATTTACGTATTTATAATTGATATTGCCTTTTTTTTTAAAAAAAAAATGGCGCTTGTCTTGTTATGAAACAAAAGTGTTAATGAAACAATTTTTAAAGAGGAAGAACTCGGTCGAATTTCTCGGTTTTCTGTGGATATGGTGGGCCAACAACCTTAAATTTGTCTCTCGAATACATTCACCTTGATGTTTGATTGTTATCGAACATAAAAGAAAAATTTGTCAATTTTAACTGCATTAGGCGATGATGGAATCTTGGAGAATACAATAACCGTCTCCCATTCCTTTATCCCCCCCCCCTTCGGTATCCGAAAATAATGAGTAAACATTTGATGGTAAAAATACCGAAAAAAAAGGTGAAAAATTCCATATTGTAGTATATAATATATATGAATTATTGTTACAAGAACGTAGCGTACTAAAACGCAGAGCCATTTATGTAATTCAAACCCATTTGTCTTCGAAGGTGAATCTGCTAAAGTTTTAGTAATGAACTCTCGGCACTTTTTTTTTTATTTTAGAAAAAAAGAAAAATATCAAAAAAAAAAAAAAGGAATTATGTGCTTCGGTTTCATATTTAGATGGGTAAATACAAATGCTCGGATATTACGAGAGGAGATGAATCAAACGCATCAGGGATTATATACATGTACGCTTGTGTGTTCATTCATTGACGTGCAAACTTTGACGTTTTCGATCCTTACCACGTTCAGGGAAAAATTCGGATCGTGGCGGGATAAAATCCGGCTTCGGTGCGTACGAGAATTGAAGCTGTTGGATTTCGGTCGTTTTAATCGCACGCGAAATCAGCTAAAGACGCGATAACCCCGGCATTAATGAAAACGAGGAGAATACGCAAAACTCGGAGCGAGGTAACGGGAGAAGGGGAAGGGAGTCGCGGGCCGAGAAAGCAATCGCTGTCGGATCCGGGCGAAGGCGAGAACGAAACCAAGAAATCCGATGATGAATTTACTGCTGCGAGCGGAAAAAGGAAAGAAAAGTTGCATCTGCTGCACGGGTCAAAACCCGCGGTTATCCTGTTATCAATTATGGCTGGAGGTTCACAATGACTGTGCAAAAACATCGGCCAGGCCGCAGCAGTAAATCAAAGTGAAGTTTAGGCCACCATTATGGGAAAAAAAAAAAAAATTTTTTTTCGCATCCTTCGATTGTGAGATATCCTCTCGCTGCAAAACGATCGGGATTCCTTCGCCATCTAACTGCTTGGGTCGACGGGCCGATGAGGAAGCCTTCGGAACCGAGAAAAACGGAAACATCTCCAATCTCGTTAATGGAATCGTAAATCATTCGCGTCGCGAGAGCGATGCAACCCCGCGATCTTCCCGTTCGAAACCTCGCCGCGATCCCAACCCCCCCAACTCGATCTCGGCACGACGGGAAATGCGCAGCGGACAAATGAACGGGCGGCACGTGGCGCGGGAGCCGGGATGCGCAATCATCGACGCTTCCGGAAAATTCCCGTTCGCCATTTTTAAAAGTTCACCGCCTTGCGAGAGGGACTTTGGAACGCGAAAATGCAAATCGAAATGAGGGGGAATCCGCTTGGATGACAACACGCAGCTTAGAATCGAGTTCGCGAACAGAGTTGCATGACCCCTCGGGTCATCCGGGTCAGTTGCCTCGTTTCGTGAGGGTCCTCCTCCAAACGAACCCGGTGAATTCACGGGCAAATGGTCATTACCGACAAATTAATATCGAACTCATGTAAGATTTCCATTCACGTTCCTCGCGGATAACCCAAACCGACCGGGAAACAACGCTCGAGTCAACGATCCGAAATATCTTCCGCATGGAAAGAAGTTAAAAAACTGCGGTGACCCGGGGAACGAGAGGAAAACCCGGCAAATTTTTCGCCGGGAAACCGGGCTGAAAGAGAGAGAGGAAGACACTCGATCGCGTCGAATGTCATCCTTTGTCGCTTATATGGAAAATTCATTAAAGTTCCCTCCAATTAATTAACTAAGTTTCGTTCGGCAAAACTACTACATTACCTCACTCGTGTCAATTAAGCCGGGGGAAGATTAATGCAGGAGAATTGCCCTTTTACCTAATGAACCAATGTAATGACCAGCTCCGAACATTGAGGGACAATGTCAAACATTTCAATTCTTTTGCTTGTGATATAAACTAGGGGGATACACACACACAAAACACACATACAAGCGCGCGCGCGCGCACACACATGCATGCATAACCACAACGTGCATGTGTATCAATCGCTTTTTCAATTTCGGAATTTCGGAATTCAAAATTTTTTATATTTTTTTATTTCTACATCCGAATATTATCTTCTTCATACACGAGCGATGAAACATCTCTCGAGTAAAAATTTTTATTTGTAAAGAAAAAATTAATTTCAAAATTTACGAAGAACGGACGTAAGATGTCATCATCACCCATGTAAATGCATACGCCAAATATATATATCGGCATATTTTTTACTTTTTCTAAAATAACACTTATAAGGCCACTTCGACTTTACACCGTTTAAAAAGTAATATTTTCAATATCTAAACCTAATTCAGTAATGTACTCTTGCATTAAATCGGTTTTAATGAGAGTTAAATAAAAATTTTCAAATGGATCATTAAATGAATATTTAATTATTCAAAATTAAGCTTAAAAAGCAGGACTTTATGTTTGAAATTTAATCCGAGATAATAAAAGTTCCATCCGTTTGTTACGTAACAAATTATTATGAATTTTTTAGTTTTGATGCAAAAAATAAAGAAATAAAAATTATTTTGCTAGTTTAAAATTAACTAAACCGCAAAAAAAAGCAATATTATTCATGCAACATATGATATTCCACACTGTGTGAGACCGAATGTGATTACTAATTCATATAAAATAAATGTTATCGGATATTATAAGCTATTTGAAATCGTTTACGGATAAATTTAACTTCATCTTCACTGTGCTATAATAATATATTTTGATATCCTGATTAGAAATTAGAAAAAAAAAAAAATATGGCCAAACGAAAAAAAAATTACTTTATGCACGTAAGCTCGAATGCTCCATACGTAAATCGTTTTTCAATACAAGCATTTTTTTTTTTTTTTACTTGAAAATTTGAATAACAATAAAACATTTGAAAAATTTTTTAAGATATTCGAACTAGATACGGTTGGATAATATAATAAAAAAAAAAAAAAGGAAGTTCAATAAAAAAAGAAAAGGAACACGCCGAGGAAGTGTCCCTAAAAAATGTGAAAATAAAATTTCCATAAGTCATGGAAGTCACAGATATTATCAACACTGTAGCATTTGGTGTCGCTTCACAGCCTTCCGTTTCCCTTTACGACTTTTCTCATTGTAGCTCGAATTATAACCATTAATGCAGTGTTCCCTGATGACCTGCGTTTAATGCATCTTTACCCGATACCAAGTATCCGGCATGTTCCGCGAGAAGAGGCATTGGGCAGCGACGATGGAACCGTGATGGAATATTTGATAAATATGCAAATAGCGTTATTAAACGTGTGATAGCATCGAAATTTTCATAAGCTGAAGGCTTTCACGTATGCCGTTACGTGGACGAGGCGTTAAATAAATGAAAATCTTTAACCCCAGGAAAAATCACTTTAAGAAGCTGCAGTTCAAAACTGACCGAAAATCATCCCGAGTAACTCGTATCGAAGAAATGCTCCGAACAAATCGAAAAGAACAAAAAAAGGAAAAACCTTCCTCCGTCAGAAGTATTGCCCACAGGGAAAGAAAAGAGACAGTCGTCAAATATTCCGGGACGGTCATTTTTACTCAAAACTTTTTGTACCCAACAGGGACGAGGGATCGAAATCACCATCTGAGGCTCGTAAAGAACCTCACAACACAACGGAGACAAGGGCACTCTATTCATTCGTACTTCCACATAAAAATACATGGATCAAGTCATAAATTTCGTGACACGCTTACCATATTTATAAAAGAGAGAGAAAAAAATTATGTTTTAATAACCAGTTTCGCGATTTTTTTTTTTTTTTTAAATAATAACATCACAATCCGTGCCTTACATAATTTTTCGTTTTTCGAGAGCGAGGCGACGTCGCATTCGGGTGTTCAAACCAATGGCCAACTTTACGCCTGAATTACTGCCTTCCGCACGTTCGGTCGACCGCGATCCCACGAAACAATCTGCTGACACGGCCGAATGAAAGGGGAAACCTTTCCCTTTCTCCTTTTCGGTTTCGGTGCCTAATATCCGGCGCGACCGTCGACGGTCACGGACCGTCTCCCGAGACATCCGCAGGTGGTGCCTCGCAACTGGAAAGTCGGCAAAAAGCTTTGGACGATCGGCCGCGACGCCGTCCCGTTCCGTTCAAAAACCTGAGCTTAGGGTGGACAGACATCGATTTCGTCAGGAACAAAATCTTCCGAATGCGTTGGCAAAAAAAAAAAAAAAAATTCATGCCACACGCGACTGTTTTTTTGGGGGCGAATCTCGCTGCATCTAAGCCGCAATTTTTGCACACCGTATCTCGATATATAATTTAAGGGTAGAGAGAAGTTTACGGTTTGAGGACCAAACCCCCCATTCACAAAATACCCCACAATTACCGAAAACTAGCTCAAAGTATTCACGGCCTCGAATACCCTTCCTCCCCTTCCCGTCCGATACCGGAGAATAATATAATTTTATCGGATTAATATCGGGCTCTTTCGGCAATGGAAATCAAAATGGTCAACGCCCGAAGCTTAAAATTATCATCATCATCATCATCATCATTATTTTTTTTATTCATCGAAAAACATTCTCATACTCTCAAATCCTCATGCATGACCCAAAGTACGCGCAATCGCGAGGATGATTCAATTTAATCATCTTTTACCAAACATATATCTAATATATGCGCGCCCTCCCGCAAAACTTGGATAAACAATTTTTCGCGTGATGTTGTTAACACAAGAGCAACAACTTATGCCTGATGCTTCGAAATCCGTAAAATCCGACCAGGAATTTCGTTTTTCTTTTTAATTTTTTAAATTAAGTTGGCTAAACATCAACTTGCGGCAAAATGGCATAAAAATTGAAAGCTAACAGAGCACAGCCAAAATAACAAAAACGTGTGGTTCATTCACAGCGGTAATTGATAAAAAAAAAAAAAAAAAAAACTAAAACTACGAACTATTGAAGTGATGCATATTGCCGCTAACGTAAATGAGAATCCTCTAATTGAAACAATTAGCTTATAGTAAAAACTCGGTTTTACGATACATTAAAAGCAACCACCCATACATGTATATATAATATGTTTTGTGATTATATTGTGTAAGTGCAGGAGCTTAAACTAATCCTATCTCTGTCCATATAGGGTCATCATCAGACATTAAAACACATCAAGACATTTCTTTACATTCAGTGTAAGAAATACTATTTCCTTTTTTTTTTTATGTGTTATATTTGAAAACAAAAAAAGAAACAAAAAAATAATCCCGTCTCATCCTCTTTCGCCTTTCCATATAAAAACCGTTATATATAATACTTTTATATGCACTTTTTTATCATTTTTAGTTCTATATAATAATAACATGATATGTTATTATTATAATTCTCTACAGTTCCTGATGTTTTCTTTAATGACCACAATTTTAAAATTAATAATAATAATAGTAATAATAATAATAATAATATGCGTCGTAATATATTAATGCTAATTAGATATTGTCCGACCGATTTGAATTCTATTAAAAAAAAAAAAAAAAAATTGTTACGAACACAATAGACCTTATTATAATAACATTATTCGTGGATTTATATGTGTTTATTACTAACCGAAAATAAAAGTTGAATTTATAATCATTTTCCGATGTTACCAATTGTTGAAAACCGGAAAATGGATTAACGTTTTCTGTTGAATATAAATATAAATATGACTATATATCATGGTCGCGTCATCGTCGTGTTATGCATCATTCGCGAAAATTAAAAATAAAAAGCATAACAATAATAAAAAAATTTATTCGAATTGATTTATTTCCTTTACCCGAACGGGGCTCTCCCGTATCGGAAACACGCGGACGAGGCATCGGGCTGGAGAGACGGAGGCAAAAGCGACGTGGACGCCACATTTTCGTTTCCGGGCTCCGCCTCAAAGTGGCGCCCCGTCGAGCCGGGACGCGCTTTTCCCCAGATTTTTCGCTGTCGTGGGGGGGGGGGGCGGGATGGGTTAGGCCCCCTCAGCGGGAGTTCAAATCAATCAGCGATTCAGGTTTTCGCCCGGCCGACGCCGCGTCACTTGATCACCGCGTAAAATGTAAAAAAAAAAAAAAAAAAAAAAAAAAATCAATCGCCGCTTACCTTGCTGCGTATGCGACTGTCCCCGAGGTTCATTGGAAAATTTTCAGTTTCATCTGCGACCCCCGCTACGATTTCTTCGTTAAAACATGGCCTGAGTCCGGGTGCGGAAAAAAAGAAAGAAAAAAAAAAATTTTTTTAAAATGTCACTGATTATCGTCCGGTTGCATTTGGAGGTGCATCGCCTGAACCGATGCCGCGCAGGAGGCTTCGGTTCCATCGGAATCATCCCCGTATAAATATGTAATCCGCACGATTAAAAAAAAAAAAACAGAGTCCTTTGCCGGTGTTCCGACAAATTATCGGCAACAAGTCGAATTTTTACAATTGCATTGCATGCATCACATAAAACAATATTCTTTCATTTCAGTATAAAATATACAACGTTTGTTCCTGCACGTAAATATCATTACATAAGCACAATAATTACTATATTGGTCAAAATTATATAAACATGTGTTTTCACGTATTCCACAACGAAATATAAAATTCCATCTGAGATGCAAACAATTGTTAAATGATGTCGTACAAATATTCAATACATGTAAATGCACATTCATTTCTTACATTTTTACCGCGATGTGCACGCAAAATGATTTCTTCTTCCTTTTTTTCCGGGCGATTCTCAGCTTATTTCGCTTTTCTGCCCGCTGAAGTGCTTCATGCTTAGGGGAATTTCCGTTTTACATTAATCTATTGTGACAAGCCCTTGGCTGCGGCCGAGGTAAAGGAAGCGGAAATCGAACGCACACACGCAAATACAACTTCGACGATTTTCGAAAAGCGAAACGCAACTGCCCAAGGGACGTCCGGACATCGCTTCCCGTTTTTCCCTTCTCCGGATTGTAGGGAAAGAGAAAAAAAAGCTCATCCTCTGGAGCAGCCCTCGTGTAAAAGGATATTACGGAATAGATGAAAAATGTGAAGGAAACGCAGAACAGGAATGTTTAGGTTCAATGCACTCTCATGCGTTGTGTTTCCCGAGCGTTTGTTTGATGATGAAGCCGCTCTTGCCTCCTGATACTAGATAATCTTTAAAATTAAATCCAACAACTATGACAGAAATCAGGTACACAAATTTATATCCCAATGTATTTTATATCTGCCTTGTTTCATCTTTCTTCATTCTATGTATTAAACATTTCCTCCTTTTTTTTTTTTTTTTTTTTTTTTTTTTTTTTTTTTTTTTTTACGTCTGATTAATATGGTCATCCAAACTGATTCATGATCTGCGATATTAACTAGATGGATGAAACAAGTTACTGTGTGGAAAAGTTTACGAGGAATTTATATCTGTACTTTTTTTTTTTTTTTTTCTCATGCAGTGTTTTCGTTCAGGTCGATCTGATAAAGCAGATCTCGATGCGGAACAGTAATGCACGATATTAGAAAACAATCGAAATATTTTGGGGATGTCAACCTTTGCGCAAAACTTTTTCATAAATTGTTAATCAACTGAACGAGTTTAAATATGTATTTATTTATTTAGTCGGATAACATTAAAAATCATAAAACAATGCACGGCAGAAAAATTTCCAAAATTCCTCACAATTTTCATTTATACCTTTAAGTTTGATAAATACAAAGCAAAAATGTATTTCACTGCATATTGTCCAAGTATTTTTGTGAGTGTAATCAGTTTGATTAATATCAGGCATTTGATTGAAAATCCCTTTTTTGCATTGTTTGAATGAATGGATGCAAGTGTGTCCTTATTGAATGTAAAAGTTTTATGTCAAGTTAATTTATTCCATAATTCTTATCACAGTGTTATGTATGGTTTGAGGTTTTGTAAGAGCTGATAAGGAGAATCGGATCATATCAAATATTCAAAGTGATCTATTTTAAATCTTAATACTTTTGTCATTTTGTGTAAAAGCAAATGTATTTTATATATATTTATTTATATACAATACAATGTACTACCAAAATTAAAAATTACATTTAGCTAACTATGATTATGTAAATAATCTTAGCAATTCGAGATAAAATAAAACAACTTCTCTGATTTTCATATTTAAATTTTCACTGTAGTAAAAAATACATATGAACAAAATTGCAGATCTAATTTGAACATAAATCCAATATGATTAATGGTGACATATTTAGAATGCTAATGCAAAAATATATTATGTTTGCAAACTTTACATTATTTAAATATTATTTAAATTGTGTACACAAATCTTCCCATGTTGGGTATAAAGAGATTTATATTGCCATTAGGAAGGCTATTTATAATTTTCCAGTGCTACTGAATGGAGAAGTAACATTAATCAGTATTTTGTCAGAAGCAAACATGAAATGCGACTAAATTAAAGAGAGAAATCACATTAAGATGATATAAGTTAATAATGGAAGTTTTTTGGTTCACAATTAATTAAATTCCAAAATTGAATATTATTTCACTGTCGAAAAAAAAAAAAATCAATTACGATAAAGTGTACCGCTCTAATTGTTTTAATGCCAATTTCAACGGATACGAAAAAGGCGAAGTAGATGGGTTGATTAAAAAAAAATTTTCATAAATGCAACCGTTACCGTTGTTTAGACCTTTTATACAAATAATTTTTTTGAAAAAATAAAATTATTTAATTATAAAAAGCAAATATGATCTTACCCTTTAAATGGTAAAATTATCAGCAATGGAATTATGCTGCGAAAGCATGCCACACGAAGAAATAACTTTAAACAATTTATAAAATTTATTGTATAAATTTTAAAACGTATTGTTCACGTTTATTTTGATGATATAATTTATTTTATGGAATGACAATTTCAACATTCCATTTACAGTGCTTCCAACTTAAATTTTTTTTATGGTAAGATGGCGGTTTATTTAAATCTCATGTTCAGCAAAAGGATGTAAAGCGTTTTTGTTTTAATTTCGAGGGAATAAAAATGGAAAAAAATCGCGGAAGAAAGTTTATAAAATGAAGTTAATTCATTTAAATATCTAAGATACATTTAAAGGGTTATATTTTTATAAGAAATGATACATTGATATTGAGTTTTTGATGATCGCGAATTTTTTTTAAATAGTAGGTTTAAATATAAAACATTTTATCTTCATTGTTGTTTCGAGCTATTTTCGCATGGAGCAGTTTATGGAGTTGTGCCGTTTTCGAATCAAAGGGAGTGCAGATCCGACTGCGAATCTATATGCTAGCGAAACCTGTCGTTGAGAGCGGGAAACTGGGGGCCGAGATGTCGATGAACTCAGGTTTTGTCTTTAGATTCTAGGTTTGTAGGCGATCCCAGCCTTCAGTCTTGCCGTGCCTAAGTAGCGGAACATTCAGTTGAGCTATCCGCGCTGTTTCGCATTCAACACGAGTGACTCATACGCATTATGGTCGTTTCTTCAGGAATATGGCGAAGGATAATCTATCTTCAGTTCGCGTTTTTCACGGCAACGGGGACGTTTCCGCGGCTGTAGGCAACTGAAGGAGGGCGGAAAAGATGCCGAAGCGAATGGGATGGAGGAAGGGCGGCTCAAGTTACGAGGACTTGGACGATCGCGGCATCGGACCTGCTTCTTCCGGCACAATCGGAGTCGACGGTGACGCCGAGCCAGAAATCGAGTTGGCCACCGTCTCCGTCATTCCCGACGGTTCGTATCCTGCGGTTGCTCGCTCCGTGGGCATCCCTCCGTCAGAGTGCTTGACTCGTATGCTGTCCTTGCAGACACTTTCACAGTCACCCAGGCCGTCAACGCCTTCGGCTTCGGCAAATTTCAGGTGAAACTCTCTTTCTTCACCGGCCTCTGCTGGATGGCCGACAGCATGGAAATGACAATACTCAGCATTCTTTCGCCCGCTCTTCATTGCTCCTGGCACATCACCCGATATCAACAAGCTCTCACCACCACGGTAAGTTCGCGTTCCCTCCTTGTTTCGTTTAACATATGCTACCTTTAATGACACGGCGCAACTTTCCAGGTAGTTTTCCTTGGTATGATGCTGTCCTCGACATTCTGGGGTAATCTCTCGGATAGGTACGGAAGAAAGACCGCCCTCACCTTGTGTGCCTACCTGCTTTTCTGGTACGGTCTCATGAGCTCTTTTTCTCCCAATTTCCTGTGGTTGCTTATGCTGCGAAGCCTCGTGGGTTTTGCGATTGGATGCGTACCGCAGTCGTTAGTACTCAAGTTATCCTGTTTCGCCAGTGGCCATTACTTTTTGGGGGGCACATTTCGCTTATAAATCGTTGATTCGCTGTTTTCGTTTTTTATTTTCAGTGTTACTTTGTACGCCGAATTCCTGCCAACAAAACAGAGAGCAAAATGCGTCGTTCTTTTAGACGTGAGTATTAAACAATATCTCCGAGGAGTGTGTTCACAGGTCCGTGGATTTGCATTCAGTCACAGAGAATGAATTGCATTCCGGATATTTGAATTGAGCCATTATTCTGGGACGACCCTAAATTCTGCTTGGGATAACTCGAATCGTTTTGGATTTTCAAAAGATTTTATGCTTCGAATCTTAAATTGATGGATTTAAATTTGGGGCATTTTTTTATATTATTTATCTCGGAATAATATGAATGAATTTTACAATTTCTTGAATGTGAACGTTTCAAGAAAGTATTTCACTGTCGCATTATTCAAATTTAAATAGTCCTGTCCTGTTCCAAATCGCCGGGAACTGTCACCGGTAAAAAAGTAATGAAATAGTCATTCCGGAGTTATTGCAGTTCGTGTTCACTGCACATATCACGAAAGGCATTCAGTTCTTCAACTACCACCATAATGGCAGAAATACAGATAATGCCGAGAACTACTCTCGTGATCCTATTTCCATACCGAAACCTGCGTTTTATCGTTTCAGTGTTTTTGGGCCCTCGGAGCCTGCATGGAAGTTCTTCTGGCCTTGTTTGTCATGCCGACTCTGGGATGGAAATGGCTTTTGGCACTGTCCACGGCTCCACTCCTGGCGTTTGCCGTGTGTTGCCCGGTAATTATTCCTTTGGCATCGCGTAACGGCCCGTGCTGAAATCATCATACTAAATTTCGTTTGCAGTGGCTGCCGGAAAGCGCGAGGTTCCACGTGGCTTCCGGTCAGCAGGAGAAGGCTTTGGCTACCCTGCAGAAAATAGCGAACGATAATGGAAAGTCGATGCTTTTGGGACGTTTGGTGGTCGAGGAGAACGTCTCAGCAAATCGCAGAGGAAGGATCATGGATCTTCTTGGCCCCGATCTTCGGAAGACCAGCCTGCTCCTGTGGTTTATATGGTGGGTGAACATTGCGCGGAGCCGCCCACAGGTCGGATCAGATCTGATCCGCCTCGGGTTGTCCGCAACATTAGGAACTCGAAATTTGAAATTTTCTTCAAGCAGGTTGACGTCTGCGTTCTGCTATTACGGCCTGGTGCTGATGACGACGGAATTGTTCGAGGGCTCCCAGAACTCGGCGAGGAAGGTGGAGAGCTGCACCGCCGACTGCCGGGAGTTGAGCACCACGGATTACATTGATCTACTGTGGACGACGTTGGCCGAGTTCCCGGGGATTCTTGTGACCATTTTCATCATCGAGAGGTTCGGGCGGAAGAAGACTATGACGGTACAGCACGTTGTCTTCGCCGTGTGCGTTTTCTTCATTCTAGTGGCCACGGCAGAGTAAGTTGCTCCAACTTTCCGATTCCAGGAGGAGAAAAATTGATATTACTGTATCCGGATCTTTGCTTCCAGGCGCGTGGTACTCACCATCATATTGTTCGCCGCCCGCGGCATCATCGCCGGCGTGTTCCAAGCAGCTTACGTCTACACTCCCGAGGTAAACGGGAACGGTTCGTGACGTTTAAACTGGCGAACATCTCTTTCGAGATCATTTGCATTGTAAATTAATCTCGCAGGTTTATCCCACGCCGCTGCGGTCGGTGGGCGTCGGAAGCTGCAGCGCAATGGCCAGATTGGGGGCGATGGTGACTCCGTACATAGCCCAGGTTCTGATAAAGACCTCGTTGTCGTTTGCGGTGAGCGTGTACGGCATTTCTGCAGTATTAGCAGCTGTTGCCAGCTATTTCCTACCATATGAGACATCCGGGAAGGAGATGAGAGAAACCGTCGATAGTCGCAGATGAAAGTTACCCATCGAAGCCAACGTTCTCTTTTCGGGTTCTCGCTCCGTCAAGTTCCTACACCCGCGAGGTCCTCCTCGGACAGATTCCGTTTGATTTCATCAGACTAAAGGCGGACTCTTATACCACATCAAGACTTTTAAATTATTAGATATCTGATAAAAATTCGAATAATGATACATACTTTAATCATGTAACACTTATAAGCATGTAATATACAGAAATTTATACCTTTTTAAATTGTGGCAAAATCTGACCTAAATAACGCATATTTTTAACGTCATTTTCCTGAAATTTTTGCGATTTTTATGTAGACTTTAAAAAGTTAATATAGGTTGTTTTACACAAGTCTTGTCTCCCCGCAGTCAAAGATTTCCAATTCTTAGGGCAGAAATTCATTGGTAATCTTACTGAGCTGCATTTGGCATATATAGACAATATGTTTACGATCTACAATTTTGTCACTGAAGGATTTGGAACTTTCAGCATTTGTGATTTAGCTTTGACAAATACTACAATTAATTTACTCTACCACATATGAGATTAAATGGAACTTTAATACATTTATTTTTTTAATAAGTATTATAAAAATCTTCGCAAAACTGGATTTTTATAAGTTTTCCACTTAAAAATCCTTATTGTATGTGAATTTTTAAGCGACCGCCTCGCTTTCCACCCAGCTTGCGCCTTGCATTAGAAAAATTTATTTCTTTCCTTAATATAAAAAAATTTTCACCAAAAATCTTTTCGTTTCATATTATATAAAATAAGTTTGTTCAACGAATTAGTGCACATGAGGGCGGCAAAAAGCACAAGACGAGACAGTGCATGGGTAATTTACAAACAAGGCTTTGCGACTTTTAATTGTCCAAAGCAATGGTTTTCCCACATACAAGCACTCCGAAATTAATTCTCTTTTTTCTCCTTTCAAAGCCTGACATTTCAGGTCGCATAATCGATGAATTATAAAAAGAAAAAGAAAATTTCGGGAAATTGGGAAAATTATCCTGCTTCTCCTGTAGGAGTCGTTGTCATTTTTTTTATTGTTACCATTATCATCATCCAGCATAGAAATAAATTAAAATCATTCATTTGATCAATTAGTATCGAAAGTATATATTTTTTTTAAGTATGCTGAGAACAAGTCTTGATGTCCGTCACGCAATACTGGTGAGGATACAGTGCGTGCTGTCACTGGGGGCGGATTGGTTTAGTTAAATCTCACTTGTAATCCTGCGGCTTATTGAATGGTTCAACGTTTGGAATACTCGAAAGCGACCACATTGAAACGCGTCCGCTTTGATGGAAAGAAATGTTCCTTTATTTAAATATAAGAGAATACACAAGTGTTTGCTTGCTGAGACCAAACGGGATGCCTACACCTACAGGGATGTTCGTTTCCAATGAATGGATATTTAACGATCAGAACAAATCAGGACAGTTAGACACGAATTCATACACTACTTACACCTTAGGTAATATTGAATAAAAATTAACTGAAAAGAATTTTAACTATCCATATCATTTATACGTGCATACGTGCGCTTGTTAAGATAATTTTTAAGCAAAAGATGAAAATGTTAAAAATATACGAGATTTTTTCTTTTGTGCATAAAGCTTGTAGCCCATATATCCGCATATGTAATGCGTACACGTAATTTCTACAGACAAAGCGAAGGCCACACAGTAAAGATTTAAGTATATTTTATAAGCAGATTTGTTTTTCCATCCTTTTCTCCTCCGCCGATAAAAAGTTACCCGTATTCTGAAAGTATTTGCAGGGATTATGCGAATTTATATTTCGTTGGTCAACTGTTGCCGCAGGAATTTTATGGCAGAGAACAAAGATACTCTGCGTTTAACTAAATTTTCTCAACTACCTTTTTCGCGGTCTCGATTCCTTCTGTTATTTATGCTTCCCGGATGAAAAAAAAAATCTTAAGGTTTTCCACCGAAAAAGAAATGAAGATTTTACTTTTTTAATAAATGCTTTTACTGCGATCGAAATCCTGTTCAGCCTGGCTGTTGCCATTTAGCGCGCCACAAATTCTATCGGTGTTTCCGCATAATCCGTGCAACAAGCTACACAGGTGAGTAAAGTTCAGGTTTGGATGAAGAAGAAAGGAGGAGTACAGCAGCAAAATTGCACGGCTACGAATGCAGCGTCCGCGGCGATTTCGATTTATCTCAGGCGTAAGTTTGTGATATTTTCCCTGGCCTCTTCCTCCAGCGGGTTTTGCGGAGCGCTCGCTCTTTTAGGAGCTGGCGGCAAATCGGAGCTTTTGCTTTTTCACAAACTCTTGCGCCTCCCGATCCCAGGATCTCGTTTCCAGGATTTGAAGAATGGGATGATCTGCGGAAATGTGAAGACGGCATTTTAGATGGCGGAGGTCGATTAAGACCCGGCAGCGAAAATTTTTCAGCTTAGAGCAACTTTTTTTTGTTTTTTATTTTTTGTCAAAGCCGATCGCTTACTTCTGTTTTTCTGATGCATCAAACTGAGATCCTGCGTTTTTAAGCCGTGGAAATTGTCGACGGACGACGAATTGTCTGCGATTCCGGGAATGGTCTGGAGGCTAAGGAAGGCTTCTCCCGCGAAGTCGTTTGCCGTCAAGACATCGTGATCCATGATAGTGAACAGAATCATGGCTCCTTCACTTTTACATTGTTCCATTGTGACGGAGCTGAAATTGACAAGGCTTTAATAAAGCTTCTTGTTTGTGGCGGACTCCAAGCGACTGTCGAGAAAGCACTCACAACTCGAAACATTCGTCGAACATCGGATTTAAAGTCTTCTTGTGGACGTTTGTCTGCTGCTCTGAACAGTGTGCGAAAACCTTTCGCGGGAGGAGTTCGATTATGACGAACGGGTCGCTGTAGCCGTTCGGGTCCAGGGGAATGACATCTCTTGCGTGCAGGACTTCCACGCAGAGTGAATCGTGGTTGAAATATGCCCTCACCGACAGCACGCCATAAGGGCTGCTTTCGGTGTTTGCCTGGTCGATCAATCTTTGTTGGTAAAAGAGAGAAATCAATTTTTCCGTATCCGTTCTGTGGTATGACAAACGCTGTTCCACTTGCCAGTATGTGGCTGTAAAAATTTTTTTCCGCATTTTGTTCTCATTCTCAACTTTAAAACGCAATGTCTGCCATATTCAGCTTGAGTAAAACGTCATCTACCTGACTTGATCATTTCCAGAGGTAATCCCTTCTTTTCGGCGTGAAAGAAATCGACCAGTATCTCCAGAGCCTCATACAGTCTGTCGTAAAACACGGCAACCTTTTCTCCGGAGGAGGAATCGACTTGGTGACCTAATTCCAGCAGCACCGTATCCCAAATATCTGCTAACACTCTTTCAAAGTTCTTCGGAAGCAACGTCGCGTTGAGGGATACCAAATGTCCGTCTAATAATTCCAAAAGTGGCGATATGGCCTCCGTTGTCGGAAGAGAGTCTGGCGACCAAGCCAAATGGAACATTGCTTTCTTGAGTGACTGCCTCATCTGGGATTACAGAGAGAGAGCAATCACGTTAATGGAAGCCTGCACGGGACAGATTCACGATGCACTTCCAAAACATAAACCTTACTTTGACTCCGACCCGAGAAATAACTTGCAAAGCTCTTGCTTCGAGTGTTAGGCGTGTCTCTTCGAGAGCGCCATACAAAGCATCTCTCCATTGTGTGGAGCCTTCACCGTCGGCGGCTTCAACGGCCTCCAATATGGCTTCTACGGAAAGTGTAGCTCCCAGCATTGTCAGGGATCGTCGGACAAACTCCAAATCGTTAACCGATACGCACATATCGTCCGATATTTTGAATGGACCCGTGTCTTCATAATAACCATAATCCTGAAGCTTCTGCTGTATCAAATCGGTGTAATACAAAGATGAAGAAGTTATGATGTCTATAATTTTCATCACGAAATTATACGCGGATATAAGATTAGGCCATGCTAGCTGTCTCCAGAATTCCTGAATCTGGAAAAAGAATTACGTTGGATTGAGATTTTTTTTCGGCGATATATATATTACATTGAATATATTTTTCCTTATCCGCAATGGTATACCTGGAAAAAGCATGCAGCGGCATCCACCGCCGAGGTGCTGTGCTTAACAATCCTGTCTCCGGTTACTATCCTGCTGAATTCACAGGCTGCCTTTATGCGGCACAGTGCTCTAACTTTGGCGACATTCAGCCACTGGTCTATGGCAGGTTCGAACCATTCATAAAAGGAATTGACGGAGAGAGATTTTTGATCGGTTGCTACCAAATGTTCCTTCATCCTGAAAATAAAGTGGAAACCTACAACTGGATAAATTTTTTTAACTTACGTAATAATATTGATGAACATTACAATATCGCACAAAAAAATATCGAATTATGTCAATATCAGCGAAACATATGAGAACCATATGAGAAATAGTGAACGGTATATATATAGATAAATACCAAAAAGAAAAGCGTCGCGTAAGATCTTACCCGACAAATTCCTGCAGCGCGAGGTACAGCTCGAAGACCGGAGTTCCAATGTGAATGTTCGTCGACGCAACCTGAGATTCCTCCGTTTTCAGCTGAGAGCACAACTGCACTACCTTCGGTCCCACATCCACATTTATCTAAACGAGAGCGGGCAGAGGTGGTGAAGTAACACGAAATTTAAAATGGAATAAATGTAACAGTGCGAAAATGTAAAAAAGAAAGGAAAAACTTTCAAGGCGGTGTCACTTTACTGGCAATGGTTTCAGCTAACTTGCAAGGTACTCATTCCGCAAATGAGGTGGCACTTTAGATCGTTCGTTGGAAGGTGCATTTTCCTTCCAGCGACGAAGCATGGGTACAATTCAGGATGTGGTTTTTCTCTCGGGCGAAGGGACTGATCCGGCGATCGTGCACGACGAATGACAGTAGCATCCAAAGTGCCACCACCTCTTGTGCTGCTGTTGTCGCGGAAGGTAAATAAGTAAATGAACAAAAAAAAAAAATAGAAAAAAGATTTAAATCCGTGCATGCAAATTAAGCCGTTTGAAATAGGTAGGAAATAATTTTCTTCTTTTCAAATGCAGTGAGGGAAGCTTTCAGCTTGGGTGCCTCCCCTTTCGGAGAAAGCAGATCAATGAGGATCAGTGAGTATCTACGTATTAAAGCTCGAGCGAAAGCTCCACTTATAAAAATCATAACAATATTAATATTATTAAACCGCGTTGAAGAGCTTCTGTTTTAAAAAGGGAAAAAAGTAAGAAGTGAAATAATATTTTTATTCGGGGCTCATCAGTTGTTTCGGATACACACACACATGCGCAACTCGGATATAACTGATTCACTCCAGTTTCTGATAATGTTCATATAATTCTAAACCGATTCGAACTAATTTCGTGTGATGAAATTTTAAAAAGCAACGTAAAAATGCGAGACAGAATTTGAGGTATTTCATTCAACTAGATGAGTCTGAACGAAGGTTTCCCTTCAGAAATCAAAGGCAAACGCTCCGGGGAAAATAACGGGCTGACGAAATCGGGAAAGGGTTGCAAATTTCGGGTCGAGAACTTCGGGGGCGTAAAAAGGAAGGGGGTTGTTTTCCATGGGCCATTAACCGGGAATCGAAGGCTTAGGAATAATCCGAGAAATTTGCTCCCGCCATCGGTTTAGTCCGCGGCAGTGAATGTATTAAGCGGTTCTTGAATATTAATATAATTATTCAGATTAAAATGGCGTCTAATGCTGCTGTTGGAAAATTTTTTTTAAGGTACCTCCATATTGGAGACGACGGAGTGGACGTCCCGGATGAGCTACGGATAAAAACGTACAGAAATGAAATTTATCCATCAAACTATTTTACAATTCAATGTTATTTTTTCTTTTTTGAGAATCGATCAAAATTAGAGAAGCTTATGTATTCCTTTCGAAACTCGGATGGGAAAATAGGAATCGGTTTTCCGGTCCAAGTTACCTGATTTTCCTCTTTCACTGAGTTATTACGAAGTGGTGTTAATTCTGCATTAGTTTCGATAATTCGTTAATTCGCTTAAATTCTCATATATGTATATATATATGTGCATACGAAACTTCCATGAGGGATTATGTGTGGAAAATTCTAGAATATAATTTACTGAAGACAAACACCATGTGCGATTATATATTACTTAATAAATTACCCTTTTTTTTGATCGACCCTTAAAAGCAAAATTTTTCCAAGTTTATTTACCGCGTCTGCAAGAATGGCTTATAGTTGAAGTCTAGAGAAAAAAAAATTATTTCAGAAAACTTACCATTTTTTCTAGTTGCTTGTAAACGGCATTAAAATATTGAACGTTGTTGGTTCTGCAAAGAAAAATTTAATAATTTAATTTTCATTATGTTAAATCCTAATTTTTATTTGTCGGTCACATAAGTAAACGATTAAAAATTTAATTTTTTGAAAAATTTTTTTAATAGTACGCATAAAATTTCAAAAAAGGTTTCACGTTTTATATATATGTATACATATCATGTTCTATCAGGCTTAATTTCAGGCGATTGTTGCCGGTGCTTAACAAATGCTGCTGGCTTAATAGATTTAGATCTAGTAAGATCGGGGAAAGAAAAAGTTTCAAACATCGGCTTTGGGCCTCTAATTCCTGGCTACGGTCCGAAGAACCTCTGGAAAATGAAATCGCCCACTCTCCCACAATGTTGTAGTCATACGAAGTGGAATGTGGAGAGTAAAATGAATTTCGACGAGCAATATGCGAACATTTTCTTTATAACACTAAACGGGACTTCTCACATAAAATGTAACCAATAAACGAGGTTATTTCATATTAAGCAAGGTTTCACTGTGTGTCACTTGTGAAATGTCAATCTGGGATTATGGTGTTTATACAATGATGTTGGGTTGCGTATGTGTGTGTCGTGTTCGTATCGACGTATGACAGTGCCTCCGCTACCCCATCTGCTGTTTAAGGGATGAAAGCCCTTCCAGGGTGCAATCGTACACTTACTGCTCGAAAAGTGGTCCAAAAGCCTGAATGCCCGTTTGCAGATCCACAAGCATGACCGTAATCAGGTGCGTCAGGGCCTGAAGTGTTTGCTCCACCTGATTCGCCTCCGACTGGGTCACGTCTCTTCGAGTGCAGTGGTTCAGCGATTCGGCCTGAGATTCTTCGTACCATTCGGCGGTTCCCTTTTTTAGCGCCACAATTATTTCCCCCCGGATCTCCTTATGGAAAGGGCAGCATTTCCGGAAGGCTTTCATGTTCGAAAGAGTGCCGAGACATCTGAAAAAGTTTTCTAAATTTTGCTTCCCGGTTCATTTTAGTTTTCTGCAGACTGAGAAAATTTGGATCGCACACATTCTAATGGTGCATCGCACCGGGGAAAACTCCTCGACTTATGCTCCATGCCATATCTGCTCCATATTATCCACATAAAAACCCGCGGCATTATCCAACTATCGGAAACCATGTACGTATAAAGAAAAATATTACCGTCTTCGCTATTTTCATTTTCTTCTTTCATTTAGAAGGCTTTACGGAAAAGGAAAACAATTACTGAACTATTTTTGCCTTTTTAAAAGGATTTGAGAGCAAAGGCGATATTGATTGTTTGGCATGTGAGTTCTCAAACAGTTTCGATGGGAAAAAAGTAGATGAGCAAAAGCGATTTATCTTTTTCTTTTTCTTACACATTTTGGACTTTTACAAATGAACGAAAATAACAATTTCCCCTGCAAATACATATATGTTACGTGGATAAGTGAGCAATCCCATTGAATTTGTAACACCAATTTGCCTGGTCATTCGATCAATCTGTTTCCATATGATAGATTTGAAGCATGCATTTTTGGTTTAGCGATTTATCTTAACTTAACCCACATTTTTGCTTCTTGTCCCTTGTAGGCGAGACTTACCTCAGCAAACCGTCGAAGCGCGTCAGAGTGACTCTTTGCTGAGGAGGGAAGAGAATCCTGTGCCGCCGCACGAAATTCAGGTGGTGCTCCACAAAAGCCGTGAAACTTTCGGCCAAGCACTCCTCTTCTTCCTTAGAAAGCGATTCCGTTCCCCATAGCTTAAAGTGGAGAACCACGAAAATGATTTTGGTCACGTTGACTTTTTTTTTTTTTTTTTTACGTTTTTCAAGTTGGAAAAAAATGGAAACCTGAAGCTGACGAACATACCTGCTCTAATTCCAGCAAAAGCTTGTGAAGAATTTTCGGATCTAACTGTTTTATCAGACTGCTTTTCGAAAAAGCCACCCACCGGACCAAAGCGAGTTGGAGATCCGATATATCTCCCTGTATGGCATGCTGGTGGAGTATTGTTAGAGCTACGTGTGGCAATTCCCCGCTCCATTCCCAGCTTCTACCCTAAAAATTGCATAAAAGGGCGATGTTACAAAATAGTCGAAGCCTATCATTTCTCCTTATGAAGTCATTATGGTAAAGCATTTCTCAAGTATTTAATTATTCGGGTTTAATCTAAAATCGCTGAAGTGAGCTTCGATTTTCAATTAAAAAAAAAAAGAAAAAAAACATAAAAATTACATTTTTGCTTCTTCCATCACTTATGAATGGTGATAAAATTTATGTCTACAGGCACACATTTGGGGAAAGTTTCAGAACCGTGCCGAGAAACACGAAAAATGTTTCTCGTGACAAAATCTGATGGGCTTAAATGGAAAAAGCACAGGGGATCGTAAAAGTGGGGAAAGCAAAAAATTTCCTGAAAAACCGCAATTTTACTTTTTAAGAGCTAGTTATGGGCACTTCCCGCCCTGCCCCGAAACCGTAGGAATCTGGTTCGATCGAAAATTTTCCGGGATTTCACTTCAGGCTTCGGTCACCGGTCCGGTGGGACAAAAAAGAATTCTTTTTCAAATGCTGAAATCATCGCTTCTTTTCGGGGTTCTGAAACTCGTTTCTTAGTTGGAAAATTCCGTGAAGCTGGATCTGAATTTGCTCTCGGGCAGGCCGCTCCGAACCGGCAGATGGCTAGCACAAATCACTGGAACGAAAACTGGCGGTCAGCGATCGGCAGTGGAATTACTTTCGACGATACCTTGTGTTTGGACATCTCGTACGAAATGAATAGGGAATGAAGTTGCTGCTGCTGGTGAATTTCCGTCCAGTTATCTTCCTCTGAGGTACCCATATCCTCCCTCGTGGTCAGCCACAGTTTCAGTCTAATCCTGCAATAAAATTGTTAATTTTGAACCGGCTCAACTTCAGAAACTAAGCACGACGATGCAGATGACGAAGAATCACACCTTCCTTGTATGTTTGATCTTTGTGTCCGGGCCTCGAGCTTGTACCAGCGGTCGAGGCCGGTAGAGGGAATGTCCTGCAGAGGAATGTTAACGCAGCCGAGAAAATCGTCCTGCGATCCAGATCGAGCACTTTGCGCAATCTGCTTGAAAAACCTACCGAGGCCCTTGACTCCGCGGACTTCATTCAAGTGTGACACCGCATCGAGAACGGAGGATTCGTCGTCGTGGTCCCTGAAAAACTGATAATGTCATACGAATCCTATTCTGAACATTCATCATTCGGAAAAAAAAAGCAATAGATATTTTACCATATATCTAAATGGAGGATATCACTTGATACATCATCGATGTCGCTGTAATGAGGAAAGAAAAAAAAATTATTTTACCCACAAGGGTTAGGTCTGTGAAAGACCGAGTGTAGAAAATAACAAACGGAACAACCACAAGAATCTGGAACTTGATTCGAATGGAAGAGAACCGAAGTCTCAGCGCATTAAGCAGCGAGACATGTCTCTCATTTTACGAATTAAACCATCCAATTAGCTGGAGATTCCGAATTTCTTTATTCCAGATCGCAAACACTTTCACATTCAAAGCCTTACAAATTACGATTTTCATTATTGCAAATAGTAGCCTGATAAATTGAACTGGAATAAATTGTTCATGATTTATATGTGGGAACGTTCACGTCCTTTTTGTTTCTAAAACAATCGAATTTAAAGAGCGCAAGCAGTTACGAATTACAGCTTTCGGATGGGGAGCATCCAGCCTTTTTACAGTCGTCAAAAGCAGTGTATTTTAACATATCCTGCTTATTGTGCCGATTAAATCAGTTTTCTTGCCGCTAAACGACTCCCTTCACGAAATCAAAATTGTGCTCTTGAATTGCACAATTTAATCAAAAAGAATGAAGGAATGCCTTGCTTACAAGCGGAATTTCTCATTCCAACGTGGATTCAGCGTTTGAGGTTTGACGGTAGTGGCGCGAATGAATTTGGCGGGAACTGCAGACGAGATGGAGTCTCTTCCTCCGTCCCGGCGACAAGTCATGGTATCCCTCCTCCTGAAACTTAACCTGAAACTAAAAAAAATCGAAATGGAGAATAAGAAAGTTCTCACATTTAAATCCGGGGAGGTGATAAAGAGTCAAAAAACACTCTCGAAATGGGAATTTTGAATCGTTCCATGGCTCTCCTCGTGAACGACTCCAGGAATCGGTATCGTCGGAGGTGACAAAAGATTTTTCCTTTTCAGAGCAAACAGCACGATGCGAGGAAGTGACGAGTGTCATTTAAAGCACGTTCAAATTGGCTTTTCAAGAGATTTCGTCCGACAACTGGGAAAAGCTCAAGATCACTCTTGACCTTTCCGCTTCAACATCCTCAGATGTAGACGCATTTGGAAAATGACTGAATCCTTTACCTGTGATGTTTTCTCAGCTTCTCGTGATGCAAGCTTTCATGCTTTGGCGATTCCAGATCAGATCCGCCGTCGGAGAGTGCACGGCTGGCAGGTATACGCGGCGAAAGCGGTGGAATCTCCCTGTACGGCTGGGGAGACAGCGGCGCCGCGTTTCCAGGTTGGATTCCGAGCATGCAGTAAGGATCGCTGAATCCTAAAACGTGCGATGAATGCCTTAAAAAATTGTTTCATCGATAATCGCGCGAGAAAATGAAAAGTGATCTGGATCGGATATTTAAAATAAAATCCCCAAAGATCATCGTAAAAGTCCAGTTTATCAGAAATGAAGATGTTAAAAGGATCGACGTAATCAATTTTGGCAAAGCTGAAAGCTTCAAATTTTGAAGGAAAATAGAAAACTAATCCGAGGAAGAAGCAATCACGGCGAAGAAAGCTTCTAAAGGAGAGAGCTTTCGTTTATCCCAGTTCGCGAACGATATTTGTTGACCCTCCTGTGCCTCAGTTAGCATCTGTTTACGTGGCTTTAGCAGGCATCTGTGTCGCCTTAAATTCGCTTTCATCAAATCCTGCTGACACGGAGCTTTCTCCTCCAGGGTGGACGACCATCACGGTATCAACTGATCTGCTGTGACAGCTTTAACAACCAAAAAATTTCCAACAGCAACATGTGGTCAAAGTCTGAAAAATCTTCGGGAGGCGGAATTTGAATGAATCTTGCGGCACAGAATGCGTTCGTCGAAATTTGCCGCGTCGCTTGGTCGTTTCCCGGCAAAGAACGGTTTGTAATCCTACGGAAGCAAGCCGTACGGTGGTGCTGGCCGACTGGATGATAATGCCTGTCTCGTGTTGCCGAAGCGACAGCGGGAACTTACCGAGGACTTTTTCTTTCTTGCCTCCGTTCCTAACGAACAATTCACCTAATGAGGGACTTGCTCGATCGCACTCTCTGATTATGTATTAACAACGAAAATTTTCTCCTTTTTTTTTTCCACCCGGGGGTTTCCGTTAATGCAAACGACTTCCGTTTTCTGCAAAAGGCGAAAACGTCCCCGTGAAAATTTGTCTTCCTTTTGCCGGAGAAAATATTCGGGAAAAATCGCAAATGCGAATGGTTCGCGGCAGCGCAACTGGAGATCGGTCAAAGGAATCGAAAGTGGATAAAAAAAAAATTTTTTTTTTTCCTTCTTTGCGATCAAAATCAATTTAAGAAGATTGAATGGTCAGCAAAGGCGAAGTGAATTTTCCGAAAAAGCGAAAAAGTTCTTAAGAGCCATTGTCGCCTTTTTCTTTCCCGTCAGCGAAAAAAACCTTTTTATTTTTTAACCGTCTCACGGCTTCATCCCATACCGGCGAGGGGAAGTTAACTAATCGAAGAAAAATACATAAATAAAAAGCGCATGCACTAATTCTTCTTCCCATCCGAGCAGTGCTCTATTTTCGGCGTCTCTGTAGGGCACGGATTTCGTCCCGGGAAGTGATAAAATTAAAGAAATTTTCCATATATATGGAATAAAATCCGTTACTCACCGTTGGCATCTTTTGCTTCCAGGTTTTCCGCTTCCATGACAACTACATTAAGCACTACAATGGGAGGCTGCAAAAATAAAAGAGAAATAAGATTTTGCGGAAAAACATTAATTTAAAGTAAGCGGAAACGAGGCGGGGATTTAATGTGCAATTTTGTAGTGTGGAGAAAATTTAAACTCGTTGCTAAATAACCCGCATGAAAGATTATTATTTTGTCTGGTTAAGATCTTTACCTCGGGCCTTTGACGTGCAAACGTTTTTTGTATAAAATTCATGAAACCTAGATTTCCTTACGCGGTCTTACGAATATGTAACTCGCGCCATAGTCATTGGCATGATTTTCCCGCAATAAAAACAATTTCCCTTAGCCCGAGGAGGTTTCGAATCGAAGGTTCACGTCACGGGGCAAGAAGAAACATTTGAAAAGGCATATTTTGAACTGAAGGGGTACACGTCGGGCGGGCGCTGCACGGTCCAGAGCGGAAATCAAACGGCATCGCCTTGGCATGTGCCAAAACCCAGGAGAAAAGTCAAAACAGCCGGAAAAACTGCGGGAAAGGTGAAAAGTTGGGAAATTCCGAAAGTCTGTGCGTTCGGATTTTGCGACGGTTGTCCAAAAAAAAAAAAAATAAGAAGCGAATCAAGCTTCAAATTTATGAAGATCGACAATATTTCTTGCACCGGTGCCGCATGAAAAGTTGGTTTTCGAAACTTTTGGCTTGGTAAAAAAAAAACTCAACGTAATCAACGTGAAGAAAAACTTTGGTTTATCGTTTAAAAGATGTGTAAATTTGAAGTTATTTTTTATATTTTTGAGTCTTTCCCGTTGTGTAGACGGCTTTTAAACATGCACAAAAATCAATTTTATTTCTCTGTGTTCTATCTATAGTGTTTTACAAGATTTTTTAGTGGAAAAATTTCAAAGTTCGAAAAATCATCTTATTTTAACCTTCCATGTTGATTTACATTACATAACGGTTTTATTATTCTGCATTGAAAAAGAGGTCGATGAATATTCCCGAGTTATTAAAATGTTAATACCTTTTGATTTTGCTATGGAGAATCGCGTGCAGAGCGTATGGAAAGTTGGCTCTGATGAAAAATTTACGGCCTACGACGACGGGAATGCCAAGGGCTTCAGGCAAAACTGTATTTTTTGCAATATAATGAAAAAACAGATAATGATAATTCCCGACATATAATTTTGTTTGTTTTCCATTTTCAAATCCGAAGACCGGTGAAACGTTCTCCGGATCGTCTTCCTTTTATCGGTCGGAAGGGTAGGGCCCGGAAAAAAGAGAAATAAAAACAAAAACTCGCGACTAGGTTTTCATAAGCGAGCGATCCTTCGATGACGGAAAAAGAACCTGAAACTCCCAAATCCCGGGTGGGAATGGAAAACTTACAATCCCCGGGGGTGTTCCGTCAAATTGAGGCAATCCACCGAAATCCTGGCCCCGGGGGTAATTTTGTTTAATACGAAAAACTCCACCCTTACCATCGTAAAATAATTTATATTTTCGAAACACGCCACAATTCTTGTAAAATTTTGAAAAAAAAAAAAAAAAAAGGAAAAGTGTCAGATTAAAGGAGAGGCATCTGACTCCGTCGAATATAAAAATAAAAGTATATATATATATATTTATATAAAAATCTTTAAAAAGATTAACTGTGAAGGGTGTCAAAAGTATTACTGTAGCTATATCACAATCTTTTTCTTTCCAAAAATATCCCTTTTTGAAGTCAATTTATTTTCCGCTTATACCACCGTTCGTATTTTGCGTCCGGAAAAAATCTTTCGAAAATTCCTATATTTTTCTTCGACTGAGTCAACTTTTCTTTTTTTTTTTAAATAAATAACTTTATCAGGAAAATATGAAGAAATTGAATTTGTACAAAAACGAGCTTTCGCAGAGAAACTCTCCGAAAAAAAAGCTTTCGATGTTCTGTTTTCAATTTTAATTTATGTCTTATTAATTTTTCAGTAAAACTCAAAGAAAACAGATAACGCTGGAATTTTTTTTTTTTTTTTAAATAAAATGAAATGTTATCGGATTACAAATGAAATTATTCTTATAACCGGTGCCGAAAGCAAAAATGATTTTTTCCCTCCTGCAGCCGGGAAACGTTACCTTTTCCTCGGACGCAATCGCCAGGAGTCTCCTGTGGCGCTGTGGAGGCATATCGAAGGCGTCCTGAGCATACTGATAGAGCTCATCCTGGTAGTGGGCATACTGTCCGGTGGACACTCCAACTTTGTTCTTGATCGTGTACAAAACCTCGACGTAAAGTTGCTCAAGCTCTCTGTTGGACATTCTGTAATCCGACGATCTGCTCGGCGGACTCGGCGGATTGTCGGTCCGCTCTTCCATCTCCTGCTGGATCAGCAATCTCCGATTTTCCTGCTTCCACGAGAGAGCCGTGAAGCTTTCAAAGAACGATCCATCCGTTTCCTGCACCCTGAAGAAAAGAAGGTAATAAAGAGATGGTGGCGTTCAAAATATATCGGTTAATTTTACTGCCACAATTCCTCTATCCGAGCCTTTAGCTGATTGATTTTCATCAAATATGCCTACATACATTTACATATTTATTGCATCGAAGTTCATCGGCATTTGGGGCAAAAGCCAGTTTGAGATTAAAAATTATCATGCAAGATGATAAGTGGCCGAGAAGGAAAATTAATCACTCGGGATAGTGGAAAAGTAAAGGGTACAACCTTAGGAGAAGATTAGTCCCACGCGAAACTGAAGCCGTGCATGTCGTCGTTATGATATGGGGAGGTTGAAGGAGAATTTGATTTCACGACTTGAATCCGTGGGGTTGCGGGGGATAATTTTTTACTCTTTTCTGCATGGGGCTAGCGCCCGATGCGGACCGAAAACCTTCCAAATTTTCCTGCCGGAGGGTAATTTTTCCCTGTCAGTGCTTTCCTTGAATGGGCGAGTATCGAAATGTTGGCTCCGCGTTTGGTAGACCACCATAAATCGAGGAGGTGATGCGTAACCCTTCAACGCTATTCCATCATCCGTTTAAAATTAATTTCGTAAATTTGAGATGACTTTCATGATCGGTCACTCAACCTTTTCCGTGTGGGAAACGAATATCCCGGGTGTTGCCACCGGTTGAATCCCGCGGGATTTTGCATTTGGGGAAGAAGTGATGAAAATCCCGCACTTCAAAAGGACCGTATTTTGTGCCCGTTCAAGCGCCACGGCCCGGGCGGAAAAGCGGACATTTCCCGTTCTCAGCAGTTTATTTTATCCGTTTTCTTTTTAAGTTTGTCTTCCAGCGGCCTTTACCCCGCTTTCTAATTTCTTTAATGAAAAACCTATATCGACCTTTTTTTTTTTTTGTACTCAAAAATATGAAGACCGAAGTCTTTCGGCCAACCGGGACGGACAAATTTTTAATCCCATTTTCTTGGCCAACTTTGTATGTAGCGAACATTCCGGGGGAAATGTTCTTTTCGTTAACGGAAAACCGGAAAGCCTTTCGGTAAGCACAGAGAAGGATCAGCCGCGATGCTGATTATTTCCTTTTTTTTGTGCGGAAAAAGGATGAGCGATTCGGGGCTGCGCCGGAATCCCGAAAATTAAAAAAAAAAAAAGTATTACACGACATTAACAAAGAGCGAGTATAAGATTAATAAAGGGATAGGAATTTTTACCCGTGGAACGTAAAAAAATAAAGAGTTATCGGAAGGTAAGGTTCACAATCCGCGGATTAAGGGTAAAATGTTCATCCATTGTGAAGTCCTCTTCCTCCCCCGACTTGGTTCCCCCCCCCCCCAAAAATAAATGCCGAAACGGAGCACACCATGAATAGAAAACCGTGTGAAGAACTTACCGCTGTTATACGTTTTCCAGGTTTTTCGGGTTTGATTCCCTTTCTTCATTCCCTTCCCTCTCCCCCCCAAAATGCGAATGTTTCTCGATCAAACTGGCGAAAGTTTCGGAAAATTCGAAAATTTCAACGCTTTGGGGTGGATACCTCAGTCTGGAGCGGGAGAAAATTCCAACGCATTTCGCGACACGTCGCGACACCACTTCCCGTTCGCACTAATTTGAGAAATACTCGAGGCATTTTAATTCATGTCAACTTTGCTTAAGCCTGCGGAAATTTTTCGCCGTCATCGCTTTCGTCCCCGGGAAGTTGGAACCGGCAAGAGGCGTACCTGCAGCGAGCCGAACTTAGCTTTCCCTTCGAAATCATCCCTTTTCCCCCAATGCCGGAGGCGACAGCGGGAGGAGCGCCCGACGAAGGAAGGGAAACGTGCATGCGGCGCGTGTATAACGAACAGAATTTTTTTCGAGAACACGTTCCCTTTGTCATAACTGGATTCAAGCGGGAGTTTGCCCGAAAGGCGAATCCTTTTCCGACGGCGTATCTCGGGCACGCGGCTTCTGACGTTAATGTTCGAATTTAAATTTTTACACTGTTCAAGGGCTTGAAAGATTCGAAATCCATCTTGGCAGGGCACCGAGGGATGGACCTCAGCATGCAAAAGAGGAAAAAGTCTAAGCACAACTTTCTTCCTTTTGGGTTGCTTCAAGAGTCTCGGATAATTGAGGTTCACACTGAAATCGAGAACGCGCTATGAAAGTTAAAAAATTTATTTTAATTTGCACGTCACGAATAATCCGTATTAATTAAACAGTTGTACTCATTCAGTTTTTTTACGGCCAAGTTTCGTGTCTAAACAAAAGAAAATTTAATTAACTCGGAAAATTTCAGAATTTATTTTACGCAAACTGCTAATATAATATATTAGCGTAAAATGCAATTAATATAACATGTATATATTATATTTTTTTAAAACCTATCCCGCAACATAGCATTCTTTATCTTCTTAGGAAAGTCAAATTCCTCATACAATAAAAATCAAAAAGTTAACATTTTTAGATTTGATTTAATTTACAAAGCAAACAAATCACATGGAATTTTTTTTCCCCCCAATTTATATTTAATATAAGTAAAATAAATGAATAATTGTAAGTCACTGTACGTATCGTCGTTATTTTGTCATTTTCGAGACGCAAATTAAATATACGAATGTTGTATACGTTAAGGATCGCATTTGAAAGTTTAACCCGCGTTTATTTCGAAATATTTACAGATGTAAATGACTTTAAATCACACATCTCTTATTTGTACACCCTTAACTGACCGCCTCCTCCCCCGGAAGTTTCAGGATTGGATTCAAATTGAGTTATATTCAAATTCAAGTCGCAGCTTTCACAGTCATCTTGTGTAAAATTTTTTAAGCAGGAAAACCTCAGCAGTCCAACGGCTTTGGAAATCGAGAGCAATTGCAAGGGTTGTACGTTTTCTTTGGCTTTTTCCTTTTTTTTTTTTTTAATTTCCCAATAAAGTTTTCTCGATTCGAAAACGATTGGGAGAGAGAAAAAAAACTGTCTCGAAAGGCATCGACCCCCCATTCCCTCTTGCTCCAGCTTCCGGAATCTTCTCTTTTTAAATCGATTCCTAAGCACAGAAAACCTTTACCTGTACCCGGAACCATAAATAAGAATGAAAAATCTTTAATACACATTATAATATCCGATTACTGGTGAATATCAATTTTCCGTCCATGCCCATCTTAATTTTAGGACTGCGTTTAAATACATGATCATGAGAAAATTAAAAAAAAAAAAAAGAAAATATTCCCTTGTAAGAAGGGAACAAAGAAACGGAGAAAGAGGCTGGAGTTTATCTCAAAAAAATCTGGTGCATTTAATTTTTCTCCATGTCATATTTTTGGACCTATCCCCGATTTATATTTCGCTGCCGAACGTACACGTTTTTCAGTGTAAGGTTAAAATCGATTTTGATAATTATATTAATGCTATTTTCTAGAAATGAGATTTTGAAAATATTTAAATCATAAATAAAGAAAATTACATCAAATATTTGATCTTTCCAACTCCAAAAAATTTATATTCCAAAAAAACATGCAAACAATTTTTAATCTATGAGTTTCAACTTTGTCGTTCCATATTCATACTCTTATAATGTCAACATTCGTAATTTTTTTTTTTTAAATATGTACGCACACATGTATATCTGTAAGTCGACGATATTATTTTGTTTTTGTCATCTCCTTTTTCTGTAACAGATTATTCTGACGTATACTTTTTATCCGACTTTATCTCTGTTTTTTAAGAAAAGTAATAAGAGCATGCTTTGAAATAAAGGTACAAAAAAACACTTCTGCTTTTGTGAAGGCGCATTGATTTTATTCTATAAACGCAAATAAATAATAGTTATTCACAAATTTGAAAAGAAAGTTCTGTTAGTGCACACAATATTTTTTTAAACAGTTGAAAATTATAGGTTATTATTGTTATTTTCCTTGGTTGTTGGAGTGTTGTCTGATTTCTCTCCTCGCCCTACGAGTTTGTACCAAAGTAGACTGACTTTGCTTGTACTGTAGTTGACTGCATGGCAGTCAGAAAAGGTTACCAGTGAGTTTACTTTCTGTACCCGCATATGTGCATGCATGAGGAGTTTTAAGCGTTTAAGATGTGTGTTGAAAGAGTGGGATGGGATGCCATTAGTGCATATTTTCTCCCTGTATTTTGTTTCCCGATTATTTGATATATGAGGCCGGAAGGAAGTATTTCTCTGATTCTTACATTTTTTTTTATTTTGCATGCATTCTTTGGGGATGGTGACGTTCATGGAATACGTGGTCTTCTGCTTTTATGAAGGCGACGTCAGGACTGTTGTAAGTCACAGTTCTACGTGAGCGGATGATTGTGTCCGTTCTCAATAGTTTTAAAGATGATTCGGATGTAGTAATATGAGTTGTGTTTCAGGATAGTGTTCTTGTGGTCATGGGATGAGGATGGTGCATTTATATTATCGATTATAATATATGGGTTCGTGCTTGTGGTGTCGGTTTGACACAGTCAGAATTTTGGTATGGCGTTCCATTAATTTTTATTATCATCATTTACAATAATATTTGTACAATTCATTTTATGTTACTGATACATTGTTAATCCATTTTACAAACAAAATAGAATGTAATAGAAAAATTTAAATTTTAGTTTCTATCGCATGCAAGTCGTAACAGATATCGAGTTTAATTAATATATTTGAAGTAAAAATGATAGTTATATGTAAATCGAAGATGTTTGCGATTGAATACCGTTCTCGTTGAGATTTAACTCATGCGTAACATTCGCTTATATATGTTCGTCTTTTAATGCTTCATTCCGTATGTCAATCTTTCGTTACGTATTCATATTTATGGAAGAGAATAAGATGGAAATTACTGTCGGAAAGCAAAACTAATGCTGAAAGAGAATTTAAAAAAGGGCGTTTCAATTTTGTCACTTAATCTACTCTACGGTATGTATCTGCATGTTGATGTAACCAGTTTTGTACCATCGCACGGATGCAGAAACATTTTTTCATTCTGATCGATCTTACAAGTAAAATACTTCGAAAGACACAACTCACGAAAATGAATTTATTGACAAACAACGAATTTGTGGGGACGCGTGTAGCAGTCATCACCTACATTATAACAACGTTAATTATTTCCAAATTTTCGGGAAAATGAAAGTTTTCTACATTATACAGCGGTTTTTACATCTCTTGTAATGCTGATGAGGGCATTCGAGTCAATGCTCCTTCATTGCGAATATTAACCTTTTCCATCTTAAGCAGTTAGTTTCTTAGGTGGGTACCTTTGTAAGCGAAAGCCTTTTTTCTTCTCTTTCTCTTTTAGTGTTCCTCTCTCGTCGAAAAAAAAACTGTCCCCATGCATCCGTTTGCTTTTTCTCCGGTTCGCATCCCATTCATTTAACGTAAACCCAATCGAATTCCGTCGCTTATTTACACATTAATATATGGACACGATAATTGAAAAACGAAGAAAATTAATTCCATCCGTGATTCGTGATTCGCAAATCCGAAATAACGCTCCTCAGGAATCGCTAACCCAACACGGTTTTAAGTGATGCGAGTTCAAAAAGTGCTCGCCATTCGAATGGCAGCGAGAACCCGAATTTTATTTTCTTCGATTTCTCTTCTTGGAGACGCAAAAGGAAGGCTCCGAACATCGTTAATGTCGTAGCAGACGAAATCGAGTGAAACATATTAATTTACAAGCATTATTGAAACAACGTCAAAAGTCCACAACAGCAACAATAACAATAACACGACAAAGGAAGCAAATGTTTACGTATCTCGAATCTAAGATGTCGGACCTTCATATAATACTTTTAATGTACATCGTCTCTATGTCCTGCAATTCGGAAAATGGGTTAATTACCAACCAGCACGAAATAACCCTTCGGTTAATTTAGCCCATACATAAACAGGACTTTTCACAGATATTTTGCCTGCACTTCAAAAGCAGCAAAATGGAAAATGGAACATTACACATAACCGAGATCCAACAGTACCGCAAAGGGGCTTTTCGCGTTATAATATCATGATCGGATTAAGTGGCATATAATTAAATCCGGGTGGGTTAGATTTTGAGAAATATTTTCTGTATCCTTTCTTAGTCTTTTCCCAACTGAAGACCGGTCGTTCGAACCTACTGTGACCTGCGAATGTTGTTCGTTCATTTGCCAATCACGTAATTCTGTCAAAATGTTTGCCGGCAGAAAATTAAAGAAAAAATATTTCCCGTCTCTTGCACTCAAAATAAACCAGATAATCCAATTTAAATGTAAAGCCCGTCGTCCGTGAGATTAAACCGCTAAATTAAATTTTCTTTTGATAAAATTTAAATTTCGTCAAAGGTTCATTTTGATGGCCATTCTTAAAAGTTCCTAACCGATCCGGTTGCTTTCGGGAAAATTTCACCCGAAGCTCATCCGATCAGGTTAAGGAAATTGGAAAATTTCCACCGGGAGAAAGAAAAAGAAAACGAGAAAACCTGCGCTTAACACACTCGGAGCCTTAGCTGGAGAAATAAACGGAAAAGAGCGTGAAGTGCCAAAAAGTGAGGCTCGGGTTTCTTCTTTTTTTTTTTTTTTCAAGGTTTAAACTCCCGATTCTACCGTCGTTTCATCGTGTCACCAGACGGACGGATGGTCGCTCAAATGCCTGCAAAATTCCTCAGGATTTTTTGGAAGAAGAAAAAAACTCCCATCTGACGTGGGGAAAATGTGAAAATTCAAATAGAAAAACTTTACCTTTCAAATTGAATCGAAAGCTGCAAAAGTTTTTTGAAACAAATCGTGACAACTGCGATTTGCTTCGAAATCTTACCCGAGGTGTTCACATGGCATTGCTTACCGCAGTTCTTCCTGGACCCGGATATAAGGAACAACCTAACCTGGTACCGGATTTGTTTTTCGAACTTTTTTCGTTTTCATTGGCAATATATTTTTCAGACTGCCTCTGAATTTTAATCGCAACTGCCGCGTCAAGAGTTGTTTAGTTAGGCTCATTGTATATTCCGTCCGAAATTGGATTTTGGATGCTGAGAACCGACTAAAGAATCTTTCATTCCGTTTTTATGTATATATATATATATATATATAGCAACATATGGGTTATCGATTTCGTACGTTCGCACAGCGTCTCACCAATTATCCCATTCTTCTCGTTTTCGCCTCAGTCATTTTTACCGTATCTATTTCTGCTGCTGCGTTTAAAGCTCATCCTTGCATATTAATCAATTTCATGGCTGGCAATTTCCCTGGCGAATGAAATGATCACTGCTTTCATGGAAATATTTTAAAAGTCAATATTTACGAAAGATAAAACATCGGCGAATGTAACATCGATACATTCCGAATACACGAGTGGCCAGAAGTAAATTTTCTCCTCTGTCTGTCTCGTTGCACTCTCGAAATCTCCGTAACACTCCATATCATTATTAATCCCGACACATAAAATTATACTTAGTGGGACATGAAAAATATTTCTTTTTCATCAGAGCATGACAAAACTATGTGCTCTTATTTCTCGACTCTAACGCACTAAGGAAAAATGCTTATGAAATTAGGTATCGTTGAAATTATATATATTTATTTCTTTACGATATCCGTCTCTGAATGAAGGAATTTCAAAAGAACAATTATATGACGGCTAATTTTTTCCTTTTCCCTATGCTGCGCTCTGAAATTACCTTTTTCGTACAACGTTGGAATTAATATTCATGATATCTGTTCCATTAGCTTTTGTATTCTCATGGGGAATTCGATCGGGCGAGACAGTTCTTAGTTTATCTAATACCCATCTGGATTTCTGTGAGAATTGCAGAAGAAGACTCTCTTACCGAGAGGAGTCAATTGAAAATCATTGCAAATGCACAAGGAGGCTTTTTGAAGCTGCAAAGAGCACACTTGCCCAAAAATTTTATTTACCAGTTATACCGATTCCGAATCAAAGCTTTATCAGTAACATTCCTACGGATTCATAATTTTGGATCAGCAAAACAGCTTACTTAGCCTCATATTTTTGTAAGTTTCCACTCGGTAACGGAATATCCTGACAAAGTGGAGAGCAAACTATTTGCTCAAAATCGAATTAAGATAATTAATAACGTCAAATAATTTTTTGAATTTGCGTTTTTTTTCCCTGTGCACGGCCCAAAATCGAAAATTTTTTAAAGTCGGAACTTTGGAAGTGCGGTAGCGAAAAATATTAGAATAAATTTTTGGAGGTTGAATTCGGAGGATGCCAGAGGGAAAATGGAAACTGCGGGATTTTAGACGGATGAAGATATCCGATACCTTAATTCCATGTTTCCTATTGATCAAAGAGGCCATTGTCATAATAAGTTGCGTGACTAGTAAACATAAGAGAATGGAGATGTAAAATTAAGGAATTCTTTCACCGACCCTGCATTTAAACAGTGTCTCTTAGGTCTTACAGTATTCTTTCTACTTGCCCGCACCAAATTTCACTAGACAAAAATTCTCTTCAGATAACCATCACATTATATAAATATGGCAATTGGTTAATATATATATATACACGGTATTCGATAAATCTAAGAGAGGAAATAATTTTTAGCTCTCATTTATTCCATTAAGTGCTTTTTTATATTTTCGATCTTCTGACTAATGCCTCGATTACATTGAAATCGATCGTAATACTAAGTCAAATTTACAGCAAAACAAATATCTCCGTTACCATACACATTTCAAGCGGTATGATTTTACAGGGTGCAGGGATCCGTTCGAGTCTGGCAATTAACAATCCAGGCGGAATGCGAATGTTAATGCATTAATTGAACTAGAGTCGACCGAAAGGGCCGTGGACAAAGTGATCGAGTTCAAAATTACACGGGAAAACTTACCCGGAAGTTGCCTGCTGATCGAACTCCGGCCACGACTGCCTCCTGCGACAGAACATGAGGGGTGTCCTCGGCTGTTTTTGCTGCCTGAAAGAACCGACTCGTCGCGGAGTCGTCGGAATCTCCAGCGTCGAGGACGCCGGCGGACACTCGATCGTCTTCCTGCGAACCCGGGGAAAGGGCGACGTCATTCCCGGCGGGGGAACCACCTTCGGGAATCCGTAGACGGGATTTCCTCCCGTGGTGACGACGCTTCCGGTCGATGCACTCCTCCCGGAAGAGGAGGTAACGAGCTCGGATTGATTCAGGTCGCTGCAATTTCCGTTCGAATGATCGCGGCTTAATGAAAACCTTTTGGGACTCAGGGAAAGGCTTGCCACCCCGCTGGAAACATACTGCTGCAGCGAGCTAAAGAAACTCATCGTTTTAGATCGCCTTATTCATCGAATCCTGCTTCTTCCACGGCTTCATTCACCGATCTGAAAGATACAGATAAAAGAAAAGTAGAATTCGTCCAAAAACCGGCAGAGAATCGGGAAATTTTGATCCGCGAGAGCCGAACACCGACATTTAAAGCGATTAAATCTCTTTGCAGCCACATTCAGATAATCCATATTAAATTCGGAAATCAATCAATTTAACTGTATCGAAGAGATAGAGGGAAGAAGAGGCAAAAATTGAATATCGGGCTTTTGCAGAATCCCCAAAATTATTTAGATATAATTAATTGGACATAGGTATTGAGTGTGTTGCTCCGAAAGGAAAGGAAAAAAAATGGCAAAAAAGAAACAAAATTTATTTTTTATTAAAATTATTTGTATAAGAAAAATCGAAATGGCGACTGGAAAAAAAAAATAATCGAGCATTAAAGGGTTTCCCGATTAAATTTTCAATACAAAATCGATTCCGCCGTGAGTCTCGTTTTCCGGTCCATCGTTATTCCTCCCTAAGCCGCTACATACGTCGAAACAATTTCCAAGGGTAAACAGAAAATCTCAGGTACAGTTTCCGGAAATGGGTTTTCGACGCAATCGCGATGCAGAAATGTTATAAAAATGCCCAAGAAGCAGACTGCCGAAACCACGTTTTGAAAGCCGGCTCGCTTCCATACAACATTTTCCACCGCTTTTATGTCGACTTCCTTCGCTCTGCAGCAGAAAGAAACGGGAAAAGCTTAAATGTTACGTTATGCACCGGTGAAAATGTCTTTCTTCAAGTCACACGGCACGGAATTTTCACTCGTTTAACGCGCGCTGCTCTCAAGATGTTAATCAAATCGTTGCCTTTCCTTTCGGAAAAGAAAATGACGGCAGCAAAGGAAAGCTGCACCGTCGGGATTATTTATTGCTCCGAAAAGTATCAAACTCTGGAGAGAAAAAAAAAAAAAAAAAAAAAAAGAAAATTACTGCAGGGAGCCTTCGGACGGGGATTGTTCAATAAAAGGTCCACTTATTGAATTACCACGAGAGGGAATCGACATTAAAGGGAAACCGAAATTTTGTCCTCTCAACGTCTGCACTCCGCGTAATTTGGTCAATTCGAATTTGAAAATTAAAAGTTTTTAATACAATATTCGCATCCATGGACGATTCCGCAATCTCCCATCCGTGGTGCCAGTATCTTCAACGGTTCCATGTGGGGAATTTGTGGGGTCCAGGTTTCTGGGCTGCGGCCTGAGTGGAGGGGACCGTACAAAATAAAATTTCATCAGCCGAATTGCTGCTTGTTGTGGCGCCGCTGACGTAGCGAACGAAATCTCGCGGATGTTTCCCCCGAGCTCCAACACAAATTGTGCAAATAAAATTGTATTAGCTGTAACTGACGCTAAAAGGAACGTCCGATTATACTTTGAGTAATTGTTTTCGGTCCGTAAAGACTGGCAACGTGCTTAAATAACATCTCACATCTGTAATGCGTGGTCCTTTCGATGTCCGTCCATTTTCCGTCGAAATTAACCGCAGTGGTTTACCGGAGGGTTGATGTTTCGCCTCGGACACCTTCTCAAAATCATGCAACAGGAATGGATTGCACTCGCAGATTTCATCCCAGGGTGATTGCGCGCATCCTGAAGCCTCCGTCGATTTCCTTCTGAATCTCTCCGATTAACGTCGGTTCGCGTTCCGCAGCCAAGAAAATTGTTCTCTCCGGTTTCCTTCCTTTCCGTCAAGATATTATATTCGAAAAGAACACGACGATAAATAGGGTGTGATAAAATTCGCAATTAACGCATAATGGAATCCGGGCAGAGTAATGAATTTCCCCTCGCTTTTTTTTTTTTTTTGCATGGTTAGTGTAAGGGAAAATTATCCTGAGGGATTCAGACAAAGAAAACAACCAAATTTTTCCATTGCGGCCTGAGGAAAATCCCTCACGGGCGGATGCGAGTGCGTCGAGAAGGAAAATCTGGAAAGCGTTTTTTGGGGAGGAAAAGGAAAAAAAAAAGGCAACCTGTGGACCGGATTAATACCAGAAATGGAATTTATTTCGCTGGAGTTCGTTAATATTAAGGGTCGAATTCAAATGAGATTAAGTAAATGGAAGCTTCCGGAAAAGCAATTTAGACTTTTTTTTTGCTTTTTCTCATTCTCCAGGAGGCAGCCTTACTCTGGCAATTCCTCCTCCGTCTTCGACGCTGCCGCTTTCGGGCGTCCTGAAGTGGATGAACGGGGCGTCTGCCGGTGCGGACTCATTCCGGAGCATCCATCCGCGAGGACAAACTTCACAGTTTTGTATGGAGCGCTTGAGAGTCCCTCCGACATCGACTTTCGATTCTGACGTGCCCCAACGCGCTGTTTCTTCGGGTTTTTTCGATCGCGATTATCGGAAGTTGAACTTGTTAGGTGAACAGTTTTCGATCCGGGGAACTAAGAAAAAAGTAAAGAAAATTTCTCTGACCTTATTCAGTTGTGAACAACGGCACCATTCGTCTTAGCCAGAACGGAAAAAAAAATCCTGCAGGCAGTACGTTTATCGACGGCGTAATTAATCCCATCCTGAACATTATTTTCCGAATGATGTTTTATTTTTAATTATGATTTTAATCTAATATTATAGTAAAATTATATATTTCACCGATGATGGTAACTTTCAACACAAAATTACGTCGGGAATGAATGAACGCAAGCTCATTTAAATTAAAATCTGACTTTCCAGTTTCATATTATTAAAGACATATAATAATAAATAAGGTTTTCTCTCTTGGAAGATTTTCATTTCCTTTTTTTTAAGAAAAAAAAAAAGAAAAAACATGGCTTCATTATGCTAACAGTCAAACGTGCCTTTTTCATTTGCTCCGAAAATATTTTTTCCACTACTTCCACGATGCCCAAATTTACATTTCCGATTGCTGATCATTTCTTGGATTTTGGAAGGCCTCCACGACCCCTGGAGCCCAGGCAATAATCATGGAAACACTGAAAAGTATGGTTTAAATTCCAAACTTTTTAGTCTTTCCTTTAAAATTTTTTGAAGAAGCTTCACCGGGGAGGGCAATTTTGCTTCGCAACCGACCACTGGCATTTAAAATGTCAACGGCAGCAGAATCGGATTCTTACGCGAAAAAAAAAAAAAAGAAAAGAAAAAAGTCCGAATTATGCTTTGGGATACGGAATCAAGACAAATAAATAAATAAAACATTCGTGTTTCTGATACTTTTTATAAAAATCTGATTTCTTCATTTTTTCAGACTCCTTTGGAATCTGCCAAGATTCACGTCTTTGATGAAATTTCTCGAGGGGAAAAAAAGGAAGCTGTTATTGTTGTATATATTACGTGATCGTTGTAGTAAGCTCTTTTCAGGTGGCACAGTTGTCAGGCTCATTAATACTTACCGTGACAAAAGAAAATTCGGCTTTAAAGGGGAGGTAAAAGAAATTTTCTTCATTTGCAGCCTTAGCAGCCAGTTCGATTGACTTCAACGAAATTTAAACGAACAATTTGCGTCGGCGACGAATCTCTTTATTCTGCCACGGAATAACATGCACTGCAATCGAATACAAATTCAAAATAAAAAGAAAAAACGGCTTTCTTTCCCCCGCGCCCCGGAAAAGGAAGCGATCGTTAACTTTTGCCCGTCTTCTTCTTTTTCATTCGTTATTCATAAAAAGCAATATGGCGAAGTTGCGAAATCCGTTAGGGCAACGCGGAGTTAGAGCGTCGCAGCCTCCGCGTTTTCATTTTCGCAAAGTGATCGCGCTCGCATGAATTCTTCCTTCCGCTCGTTTTTCGAATGAAAGCCTCCATTTATTTGCTTTACTCATGTGCCTCAAATAAATATATAAAGATTTTCGTAAGATTTTGTAACTTCTTCGGGGATTTTCATCCGAGAAGGGCTTTTCCCGTCTCCCTCCCCTCCGCGAGTGCCGTTTTGATTTTCTTTTTTCATTCCGTTCCTTTTTGCCCCTCCACCACGTCGCATTAAAGCCCCGAGTGAGAACGTTCGTTAAATTTTCTCGCTTTTCATCTTCTTCATCCACTTTCGAAAATCCTCCCCGATGGCGAAGATTATCCCCTTGATTTTTCTCTTTCTTCTCCAACCTATTGTTATTCCCCAGGGATTCGGTTTCGGGTTTCGGACGACCCGTTTCGCCGTGTTACCATCTCGTTTTGGCCCCGCAGGAACAATTTTTTGAGCCCATTTTCACGCCTTTCGCCCGCATAACAAGCCTATTACCTCAGGATGACGTTCTGTCTGCAATTTGCGGTGAAGGGCGATTGATCAGTTTACCTTTTAATAAATTTTCCACGGCACTGAAGGTGATTGCTGAAAAGGAAGCTGAGGATAACGGCCTTTTTGAAAAGTTCGAGGACGGGTTTTCTTTTTCTTTCATCCGTTTTCAGTCCGTCAGAAGTGTCGAATTAATCTTCATTTCCACTCCCACTTTTATCCGTCGGAAGCAATATCATCTAAAACCTGATATTTCTCTTGGGATTATATTTTTTCCGGCAGTCGCATTAAACTCTCTCCCGTCACGCACACTTTGAACTTTTTCACTTTCAATTTCGCGTTTTCAAATTGATATTTTATTCACGGATTCCGCGACGCCGAGATCCCGATGAGCCGTACCCGAGACCTGAACCTTCGGGACGGCAAATCCCGGGTGTAAAGGGCGAGGCAAGAAGAAAAGGGAATCCCGGATTCCGGTTCTTTTTCCTCGGCACGGGGGCGTAAAAAAAAAAAAAAAAGAAAGGAAAAACCTTAAGCTTCGGGAAAAGGCAAAAACATTATTTTCCTTTGGGAAAGGACGACCGATGTCGATCGGTGAAGATTGTCACCCGATTCATATGAGCGGAATGTTTCCTAGGCAACAGGAACAACCTGTTGTTCCCGTTATGTGCTTTCCCTCGCCTTCCCTTTTCTCCTCTTTCTCCGGCGATGTTTGGCCTCCTTCCGCGATGACCCGACGAGGAAAAAAAAGGAAATCCGCTTCGTGCCGAATAACCGGAGCAATCGATAACCTAATCCGGTTATGTGAGAGCGCCCGGAAAAAATTAATCGAAATGCCGGGGAAATACCTTAAAAAAAAAAAAAAAAAATCCACTTTTCCGGATAAGCGTCCAGCGTGCAGGTCTCGCACCAAAGTTTCAATCCGCTAATGCTACACTTTAAAAAAAAGCCCGGCGAAAAGCCCACAGTGCACGTTTCGCTTTTCAACGCAGTTGCTTTTAATGGTTCCTTTTTTTTCCCGGTGCCGGAGGGAACATCATCCGCTTCTGAAATTTTGCACAAACACGGAAAATGCGAGTTAATCGATTTGGAAGAAGAATCAACGGGAGCAAATCCCCCGAGATTTTTTGGGAGCCGCCGATTTATCCCTGAGAAAATCGAACGATTTTAGGTTCGGTCAGGTCCGATCGTTTAACGTGAATTTTCCGAACGCGAGGTCTACCAAGCTAACATTTGCTGCCGCCCCC